>BLSH010521061.1:297384-321124 GCA_018402905.1 Glandirana rugosa
TCGTTCTTCTCTCCTGGCTCCCTTATACTGTGCTGTTCTTTTCTAGCCCCCCTACACGGTGCTCTCCTGGCCCCCCTATACTGTGCTGTGCTCTCCAAGCCCCCCCCATACTGTGCTGTTCCCTCCTGGCTCCCCTATACTTTTCCCTCCTGGATCCCCTGTGCTCTGCCCTGCTGACCCCCTGTACACAGCGTATCTCAAGTTTGACCCAGACTTGAGCATCTGTGCAAAAGAACAAGCAAAAGTTTCACATTAAGGAGGTAAGTTTTCATATTTATTCCATTATTTAATGCTATTTCTAAGCATAATTGGTGTTATATCTACAGCTCGCTGATCACATCAATGTTCCGTGAGCTGTAGATATGAAAATTATTTCAGGGTTTCCCCGAGATCTCAGACTTTTGCCAGGGGTTCCTCGAAGGTAAAAAGGTTGAGAAACACTGCCCTGGGTAGTTGTATAAGAAGCCTCTGTAAGACATCCCTGCCATTTTTGCTTTTCCCTTAAGACATAAGTGTGCGAAACATCGGGGCAGAGTCCAGGCAGAGACGTTATCGTGCATAGCCCCAGTTCAGAGCGGCGTGCACCATTTCAGCTCTGTGTATATTCATTCACAAGTAAATGCACAATCTGTCATTTAATAAATTTTTTTAAAGGAGAAATATAGCCAAAGCGCTCCAGTGAGCGAAGAGGGGGCAAAGAAGAGAGCTGTGAGTGACTGACAGTCAGCAGCTCTCTGCTCGGGTAGCTGTCAGAACTGAGTGATCGGCTGTATTCGATCACTCGGTTCTCAGTGTAGAGACGCCGGGGACCGGTGCTGCATCCACCTAGGTAAGTATGATTCTGGGACAAACTTGATTCCCATACTAGTCTTTTAAAAGAATGTATGCACTATGGAGATTTTTTCTTTCCTGCTGTGCTAATGGGATTGTGGCTTGGTGTGTGGGCACCTTGGCTGATACCGGAAGCCTTTGTTTCGGAGGTGTGAATTCTTGTGGCATAGTTTATCTTCACTGGAGATCAGTGTCAGTGGATTGGCATTGCCAGAGGAATAAGAACAAGTGTGTTTGTGTCTTGCTGGTGATGCCAAACTATCTGGTAAGTGACCTGTTTGCTCAGTGGTGCGCTGAAGGTTCATCAAAGTAGCTGCTAAAAGGTGCCGATTGATCAGCACTGTGCTACTGATATTTGGAAATTTGTGAATTTGACAACTCTGGTTAATTGCACAAGTCACTTTTATGGTGATTGTAGGTAAAGTAGCTGTGAACAGGTTGGAGGAGACTTGCTTCACTCACAAATGTGTATACATAATTTTGTACTTGATTTAGTGTCTTGAATTTTATTTACATATATGGTCAAATATTGGTGGAGTTAGTGCATCTACATTTTTAATCAGTAGAGAGGCTCCCACTGACTAGCAGGAAAAGTACATGAGCAGGTCACTCTTGCAGATGATGTGGGGGGGTCTAAGCTAGTCAACTACTCAGTTTTCACCAGACCTCCTGATGGTGGGGATGGGTTTTGCTACATGATAGTACCAGGTCGCGGTACTCAGGATCTCCCCACTAGGAGGTAAGCAAGCCAGGTTTCAGTAGCAGATGTAGCAGGTAGGGACAGTAAACAAGCCAAAGGTCGGTAACAAGTAATTGTAGATTGGGATCAAGTGGAAGAGTTGGAAAACATTGTTCATGCATTTTTGTACAACTACAGATATATTCTTCAGCCAGTAGATGGCAGTGTTTATATGTCTTTAGCTGCATTTATGACTATACTGTACATGTCATCTTCCTAAATAAAGTTTCTGTTTTCTGTTACATAGCTCCCAACTGTTCCTGATTTCGAGGGACTGTCCCTGATTTGGAACAAAGTCCCCCTGTCCCCAGTGTTAATTATGGCAGCAAATTTTGATTTCTTTATAGTCTTTTGACTGCAGTGTCATTTTAGTTTTAGTCCCATTTTAGTCATCTGCAATTGTTTTAGTCTTACTAAGTCGACTAAATCTGCAGTACATTTTAGTCAACTTGAATGCTCTACATTTTAGTCGACTAAACTAATTTTAGTAAATTAAAATCAAATGGGTTTAGTTAAATTGTAATGCATTATTTAAGCATTTCTATTGAATTTCCAAACGTATATACTCCTGGAGTAAAAAATTCTAATATGTTATTATTTATTATATTAAGGTTTGAACAAACTCACAGATACAGATTTAGCTGCTCTGGATGGTGGTCTGAGGAGGCCTGTAATCAGGGGCGTATCATGAAATTAGTGGGCCCGTGTGCAAGCCCACACCGAACCGATAATCCATGGCTGTCAGCCAAGGACAGATCACCCTTACATGCAGTGTTGGTCAGAGCACTGTGGGCCCCCACCCCTCGGGGCCCGTGTTCAGTGAACACCCTGCACCCATGGATGATACGCCACTGCCTGTAATGCTGCACAGTGCTCTGGATGGTGGTATGAGAGGCCTGTAATGTACACAGTGCTCTGGAAGGTGATCTGAGGAGGCCTGAAATGCTGCACAGTACTCTGGATGCTGGGGGGTAGAGGAGGCCTGTAATGCACACACAGTGCTCTGGACGGTGATCTGAGGAGGCCTGTAATGCTGCACAGTACTCTGGATGCCGGGGGGTCAGAGGAGGCCTGTAATGCACACACAGTGCTCTGGATGGACAGTGGTCTGAGGGGAGTCCTCAGGCCTGCAATTGTAATGCACACACTCACAGTGGGTGCTCTCTGCTCTAGATGGTCGTCATCGTGAGTAGGACCCTCGTTGGGGCTCAGGAGGACTCGGGAGGCCTGTAATGCACAGTGCTGCTCTGGACAGTCGCCTGAGGACTTGGAGGCCTGTAATGCTGACTGCACAGTCGCTTGCTTGTTGGGAGCGGAAGCAGGCGGAGGGTAAACATCCCTAGCTCATATTTTCATTTCGTTTTCATTCATTAATGAAAATGGAATTGATTTTTGTCACAGTTTTCGTCAGTGGACGAAAATGTGGTGTACTTTTCGTTTCGTTTTCATCACTGCAAAAATGCAGCTGACAAAAAGTTTGACAAAAATGTTTTCGTTTGCAAAATTAACACTGCTTGTCCCTCTTTCCTCCTCATCTGTCCTTCATTTTGGTCTGATTTATATAGTTGCATATGAATGCACTTTTTATCTTTCAAAAAGTGTTTCTCAGTGATAAATTGCTGCATATGTACATTTCAAAAACCAATATAAAGGAATAGTAGTGGGGAGAGGTGCCCCCACAGTCCCGCCACTTTCCCGTCATCTCTGCTGCTTACCGGACCCGCCAGTAGCAGCGGAGACGATCGGGTTCGCCCCCCTGCACTGGAAGCCGAGTGAGCATAAGCCACCCACTCAACTCCAAAGCATTGCAGGGCAGAAGCAACGTCACAAGTCACTTCCGCCCGCAGCTCTTTCTTTTCTCTGCCAAGGAATGTTTACATTTCTTGTAATAGGAATAAAAGTGATCAAATTTATTTATTTTTTTTATCCAGAAAGGTTTTTATTGAGCATTTACACATTCCAGATCATGACATTTAAATCTTAAGTGTCAAAAAACATTCATCAGGCGAATGAGATAATTACATTTCCAGTTCAACAACATGTATGGGTTTATTGCATATACATCCATAATCATAGATAGATGCAGAAGGTCCTAAAGTTTTCAGCCGCTGCCCCTCAATTTTTTTTTTTATAAGGACAGTGTAAAAAAAATAAATAAAAAAAATAATAATAAAAAAAAAATTTAAAGCACCCTGTCCTTGCGAGCTCGCATGCAGAAGCGAACGCATACATAAGTCCTTCCCGCATATGAAAACGGTGTTCAAACCACACATGTGAGGTATTGCCGCAATCATTAGAATGAGAGCAATAATTTTAGTACTAAAACTCCTCTAACTCAAAACTGGTAACCTATAGAAATTTTTAAATGTCACCAATGGAGATTTTTAGGTTGCAAAGTTTGTCGCCATTTTGCGAGCGGGTGCAATTTTGAAGCATGACATGTTGGGTATCAATTTACTCGGCGTAACATTATCTTTCACAATATGGAAAAAAAAAAAGATCAAAAGGCCGCTGCGCAAATAAAGTGTGACAAAGTTTTGCAATGACCGCCATTTTATTCTCTAGGGTGTTAGAAAAAAAATATATATAATGTTTGGGGGTTCTAAGTAATTTTATAGCAAAAAAAAACTGGTTTTAACTTGTAAACACTGAACCCAAAAAAGAGGCTCGGTCTGGAAGTGGTTAAAGGGGAGTGGCAGGGGGTGTATCCTATGCCTACAAACTTTTGCTAATAGGTGTCCCTCATTCCCATCTGAAAAAGCTGGGAGGTGTGCTGTTAGCAGGGAAGCAGCAAAGCCCATGTTGATTGTGCACTGTCTGTTCTGTAGGGCTATATACAGGATTTCTAACAGGAAGCATAGTCGAGAAACAAGCCAAAAGTCAGTAATGAGTGGTACGGAGAGATGCAGGAGTGAAAAGAGCAAGATATTGGCTAGAGAAGAGCACAATAATCTGGAAAACAGGCAGTGCAGAGACGTGGCTTAAAACAGGAAGTTTACGGCAGGGGCAAAGAGTTCAAGGTTCATCAGAAACAAGGTACAAGGCAAGATTGTCTAAAGGATCAGACAGGGAGCTGTCCAACATCTGAGGTGGCACAGCGAGAAGAACTACAGCCAGATACCGCAGAGGTTGCAGGTTCAGATCAGGACCCCTGTAACAGAGGACAGAATGCAGGGACCAATGGGGTGAGCTAAGGGTTAATAAAGGGTAGCCCTCAGGGCACCTTCCCCTCAGCTCACCTCTGTACACCCCCCCCCCCCCCAATTCTGCTTTTTTTTTTATCAGAGTAATTTCTCCAATGCCACTGTAAATGCAGCACCTGCAATTTCCGTCTGTATGCACAGTCTAGACTGTATTGAGGATAATGGTTGGATCTGTCATGGTCAGAAGTCAAACTCAGGGACAAGCAGCTAATCAGCTACACGGTGAAGGTGTTAGGAGGAGGAGCTTGGGTGAAGGTTGTTAGGTAGGTGGGGGAAAATTTAAAGGGCAACTTTACTAAAAACTGATTTCCTTTAAGTTTTAAGTGTAAGAAAATAAGTGGAAAAGCAGTAAAATGCAGATCCAGGCACCCTCCAGTGCTAGTCATGTGTTTGGTATTTAGTCATGTGATCTGTGTTGATGGCAAGAATGAGCATTCAGATGCTTAGCACATATACTATATTGTATTGGAATGTCTGCCTTTACATGCACAAGAACTTAATTAAAATAACAAACACGTTATACTTACCTGCTCTGTGCAGTCAGAAAGGCCCTGATCCTCCTTTTCTGGGTTTCCTGGTGGTGATCTGGGCTCCTCCTCTTCTTCTGTGGGATAACCATAGCCAGCGCTGGCTATAGGGAGAGGTAGTCCCCACTCTCCCTGAGCTGTGTGTCTACGGAGCCGAGCTCCATAGACTTACACTGCGAGTTTGAGGTGGAGGAACTTGACTGGCCTGCACAGAGTCCCCACCTCAACCCGATAGAACAATTTTGAGATGAATTAGAGGGCAGACTGCGAGCCAGGCCTTCTCATCCAACATCAGTGCCTGACCTCACAAATGCGCTTCTGGAAGAATGGTCAAACATTCCCATAGACACACTCCTAAACCTTGTGGGCAGCCTTCTTAGAAGAGTTGAAGCTGTTATAGCTGCAAAGGGTGGCCAACTCAATATTGAACCCTACGGACTAAGACTGGGATGCCATTTGAGTTCTAGTGCGTGTAAAGGCAGGTGTCCCAATACTTTTGGTAATATAGTGTGTATTGCTCTTAAAAGAGAAGCATGTTTTTTTCTTTTTAATTTAATAATCATACTTACCTAGGTGGATGCAGCATCGGCCCGATGCTGCATCTGTTCCACACCAGCTCTAAGACTAGCTGAGTCAAGGCATGTGAGCGGATCTCGACTCCATTGTCGCAATCTTGCCCGAGCCTGGACCGGCTCTGAGATGTCAGCAGACAGCAGACATCAGCCCCCTAATCACAGGAAATTAAGGAATGGCCGCACCTCAAATCAGGATCCAATGTCTTTATTCATATAATATCCAGCATGTATAGTAACATCAGAAGATCAGTTTGCTAATGGTGGACATGTTTCGTGCATCTCATGTGCACTTAATCCCTCAGACATCAGCCTGCTGTCTGCTGAAAATGGGTCACAGGAGTGCAGAACACATTGCACCCCTGTGATCCACAGGAGAAGTACAGCCAAACAAGCTTTGGCTGTAATTCTTCCTTATTAACTTGGCTTATTAAAGTAGAAGTTCACCCTAACACTAAAATCTGTAAATCTACAGGCATCCACTACCTAAGACTAACCTATCTAGACCTGTAAAGAAGAATTTGCTATACTTTTTTGAAGCCGCTTTGAGGTCTCCAGCGGCGGAAGCTCTGCAGAGGAGACAGCCGACAACGGCTGTGAAATGAATGGGAAGTGACATCATCCATAGAGTTACTATGGGGCTTCCATTGTCGGCTGCCTCCTCTGCACCCACTTCCACATCAAAGCCCCCACTGACAGCTCAGCATGGGACCGGACCGGAGCGGCTTCAGAAAAGGTATAGTGATTTCTTCTTAACAGGATAGGTTAGTCTTAGATCGTGGATGCCTGTAGATTTACAGATTTTAGTGTTAGGGTAGACTTCTACATTAAATCATTTTTCATAGGCCCACTTTCAGGCCCCATACACACGGACGTTTCTTAACCACTTCAGCCCCGGAAGGATTTCCAGCTTTAGGACCGGAGCCCTTTTTGCGATTCGGCGCTGCGTCGCTTTAACTGACAATTGCGCGGTCTATTTCCCACAAATAGAGCTTTCTTTTGGCGGTATTTGATCACCGCTGCGTCATTTCTGATCGCCGCTATAAACAAAAGAAGCGACAATGTTGAAAAAAAAACCCAAATTTCTTACTTTTTCCTAAAATACAAATCCAAAAAAAAAATATAAAAAAACATTTTTTTTCACCGTTTTTGGCCGATTTATATTCTTCCTCATATTTGCGATAAAAAAAATCGCAATCGGCGTTTATTGATTGGTTTGCGCAAAAGTGGTCGCGTTTACGGATGATGAGAATTCATTTTTGGGGTTTTTATTTTTTTTTTATTTTTTACTAATAATGGCGGCAATCTGCGATTTTTTGCGGTACTGCGATATTTCAGCGGACATGTCGGACCATTTTGACACTTTTTTGGGACCATTGGCATTTATATAGCGATCAGTGCTATAAAAATGCACTGATTACTGTGTAAATGCCATTGGCAGTGAAGGGGTTAACCTGCAGGGGGCGCTCTAAGGGTTAACTATGTTCCCTGGGCGTGTTCTAACTGTATGGGGGATGCCCTAACTGGGGAAGGGAAGTTATCACAGCCTTCACGTACAGGAAGGCTGTGATCACAGCCCTTCCCCCTCACACAGAGCGGAGGTCCGTGTTTACTTACACGGACCTCCGCTCACTCGCTCCGGGGGGGCCATCGCCGGTAGCCGGCGGCAATCGAAGCCGCCGCACCCGCTCCCTGGCCCCCCCTGGACACAGTGAGCGCGCGGGCGCGCCTCCGGCGGCGCGCGCGCGCTCACTAAACTCGTTCCCGCAGCCACCGTCGTATGACGGCGTTTTGCGGGAACGAGCCACTTTGCCGCCGTCAGATGCCAGTCGGCAAGTGGTTAAAAAATAAACATCAACGACGTCAAGGAAAAAAAATCTGCGTTTTTCGGCGTTATGCATCGGCGGTAGTGAACGTTAGTGAGCGTCTGCATCAATAGGCGTTTTTTAAAAAAAATCATCCCTCTTTTCAACCTAAAAACATCGGCGTCAAAAAACGCCGGTTAATGCCGGTACGGCGTTAGTGAGCGTTTTGTGGTGTCGGCGTCAAAAAACGCCAAAACATTACAGCCTCGGAACGCGTTGGCCGTGGGTTCTAGTTTCAGCTCACTAATGCTGACGCCATCTACAGCTTAAAAACATTAGCGTTTTTATGGGGCCATTGACTAACATGGAGAGCTGCAAAAAACGCCAAAAAAAGCCGGCGTCAAAAAACGTCCATGTGTATGAGGCCTCATAGTTATGAGGAAGTAAGCTATTTTTTTTTGTTGGGTGGTGGAGTGCATTACTGTGACTACATGAAAATCTATGTAGTGAGAAGTACTGAAAATCTATCTCCCATGGAGCGAGCAGAGTCCATTCATCCCCACTGCTCAGAGATGTGGCAATAAGTGAGATTATTTGCATTCCTGATCTGCACACTCATTTGTGTTTATATAGGCAGGACATTTCTGAAATGACAAAGAGCTTGACATGCAAATCATTGGTCCCAGCATAACATGTTATTGATGCAGGATTGGAGTATCAGAAAGATTTCTTATACTTCATTGACTTTTCCAGCACATTGATGGAGAGTGACATTGGCAGGAAAGGGGGTCTCACTGCAACATTGCACCCATATGAAATTTGCGTCCTTTTTTTCACACAAATAGAGCTTTCTTTTGGTGGTATTTAATCACCTCTGGGTTTTTTTATTTTTTGTGCTATAAATAAAAAAAGATTGAAAATTTTGTGAAAAAATGCCTTTTCTTTGTTTCTGTCATAAAATTTTGCAAATTAGTAATTTTTCTTCATAAATTTTGGCCAAAATTTATACTACTACATATCTTTGGTAAAAAAATAACCCAAATCAGTGTATATTATTTGGTCCTTGTGTAATGCCTCGTACACACGGGACGACGATCGCATTCAACAGGTCGTACTCACGATCGTTGTATGCGAAATCGATCGTTCGTATGCGCGATTTGAACAGTCGAACATACGACGGTCGTACAAGGGAGTTGTATGAGCAAACTAGAAAACTTGGTCGTACCAACAAGCTCACATACGACCGTTGTATCGTGTGTACAGAGCAGTTGGTACAACAAGTTGTATTGTGCAAAACACGCATGCTCCGAAGTCAGGAATGGCTGGATGCTAATTACATGCACCTGAACGTTCTTTCCCCGGACGTACGATCATGTAGTGCAGTCAGTATGCTGCATACAACAGCCAACATACGATTCAACACGGTCGTACGTGCGATCGTCGTCCCGTGTGTACGAGGCTTAAGTTATAGAGTCTACAAGCTCTGGTGCCAATCACTGAATATTGATCAAACCTGATGTACTGAAGGCCTATCTCATTTCTTGAGACCCTAATGCCTCGTACACATGGGACGACGATCGTATACAACAGGTCGTACTATGACCGTTGTATGCGTTATCGATCGTACGTATGCGCGATTAGAACAGCCGAACATACGACAGTCGTACAAGGGAGTTGTATGAGCAAGCTAGAAAACTTGGTCGTACCAACAAGCGCTCATACGACCGTTGTATTGTGTGTACAGAGAAGTTGGTACAACAAGTTGTATTGTGCAAAACACGCATGCTCCGAAGTCAGGAACGGCCGGATGCTAATTACATGCACCTGAACGTTCTTTCTGTGCTCGTACAATCGTGTAGTGCAGTCAGTATGCAAGTTACATTATGCAACATACGATTTTGCGACGATCATACGTACGATCGTCGTCCCGTGTGTACGAGGCTTAAGTGCCTGTTCACATAGGGGCGACTTGCGATCCGACTTGAGTTGCCTCAAGTCGCCCCGAGTCGCTTGACAGTTGAAATCCCATTGAAATGAATGGGAGCCGTCTTAATATACACGACTGAAGTCGCTCCGACTTCAAGGCAACTTCTGAAAAGGTTCCTGTACTACTTCTAGGTGACTTCTATCCGACTTGTGCCCATAGGATTCAATAGAAGTCGCCTCCAAGTCAGATCCCCATCTGCATGGAAGTGTCTTTACAGTTAAAAGAATAGAATTTATTTTTAGGCAGCCCCCTCCCTCCCTTCTCTGATTGGTCAAGGCAAAGTCGCCTGGCAAAAGTCGTGTTGTAAAGTCGCCTGAGGTTCTTGAAGTTGCGCTGGTAGTTGCCTAGCGACCCTAGCGGGTCGCCCCTATGTGAATGCAGGCTCACAAGCCAGGAAAGTACAAATACCCCCCAAATGACCCCTTTTTGGAAAGTAGTATTCCAAAGTATTCAATAGTGAGTTCCTTGAAGTTGTAATTTTTTTCCCACAATTCTTTGCAAAATTAAGATTATTTATTTTTTTATTTTTACAAAATGTTCATATTAAGTTATTTCTCACACATGGCATATGCATACTTGCAACTACACCCCAAAACACATTCTGCTACTCCTCCTGAGTATGGCGATATCACATGTCTGAGACTTTTTCACAGCCTGGCCACATACAGAGGCCCAACATGCAGGGAGCGCCGTCAGGTATTCTAGGGACATAAATAACACATCTAATGTCATGACGACCTATCACATTTTTGAAGGCCCTGTAGCACCAGGGCAATCTAATTGCCCACAAAATGACCCCATTTTGGAAAGCAAACACCCCAATGAATAATCTATGAGGCATAATGAGTCTTTAAACGGTTCATTTTTTTTCCAGAAGTTTTTGGAATACGTGAGAAAAAAATGAAACCGCATTTTTTTTTACACAAAGTTGTCCATTTATAAGATATTTCCAACTCATAGCATGTACACAGCAAAACTGACACCCCAAAATACATTCTGCTACTCCTGGGTATGGCGATACCACATGTGTGAGACTTTTACACAGCCTCGGCACATACAGAGGCCCAACATTGAACTAGTTCCTTTAGGCGTTCTACGAGCATAAATTACACATCTCATTTCTCAACCACCTATTACACTTTTGAAGGTCCTGGAGCAGCAGGACAATGGAATTGCCCACAAAATGACCCCATTTTGGAAAGCAAACACCCCAACATATAGTCTATGAGGCATAATGAGTCTTTTGAACATGTCATTTTTTTCCAGAAGTTTTTGGAAAATGTGGGGAAAAAATGAAAACGCTTTTATTTTATACAAAGTTGTCCATTTATATGATATTTCCAACACATAACATGTACATAGCAAAAACGATATCCCAAAATACATTCTACTACTCCTCCTGAGTATGGCGATACCACATGTGTGACGGGTGTCTGGCGGTGGTCACTGATGGGTGACGGGTGTCTGGAGGTGGTCACTGATGGGTGACTGGCAGTGGTCACTGATAGGTGACGGGTGACTGGCGGTGGTCACTGATGGGTGATGGGTGTCTGGTGGTGGTCACTGATGGGTGACTGGCGGTGATCACTGATGGGTGACGGGTGTCTGGCGGTGGTCACTGATGGGTGACCGGTGTCTGGCGGTGGTCACTGATGGGTGACCGGTGTCTGGCGGTGGTCACTGATGCGTGACGGGTGACTGGCGGTGGTCACTGATGGGTGATGGGTGTCTGGGGGTGATCGCTGATGGGTGACGGGTGTCTGGTGGTGGACACTGATGGGTGACTGGTCACGGTCACTGATGGGTGACTGGCGGTGGTCACTGATGGGTGACGGGTGACAGGCCACAGGTGACTGGTGGTGGTCACTGATGGGTGACAGGCCACGGCCACTGATGGGTGACAGGCCACGGTCACTGATGGGTGACGGGTGACACGCCGCGGTCACTGATGGGTGACAGGCCACGGTCACTGATGGGTGACGGATGACACGCCACGGTCACTGATGGGTGACACGCCACGGTCAATGATGGGTGACACGCCACGGTCACTGATGGGTGACACGCCACAGTCAATAATGGGTGACACGCCACGGTCACTGATGGGTGACGGGTGACAGGTGCACTTTATGATGGCAGTCTGATGACAGGTGCACTTCATGATGACAGGTGCACTTTATGGGGGCAGATGGGGTGACTGTTGGGTGACAGGTGCAGGGGGGGGCAGCGGGGATGTGACAGGTGTGTGTTGGTGCTTTACATATCAGTAACTCACTGATCCTAGCTCTTCTCTCCTCACACTGGAAACTGTGTGAGGAGAGAAGAGCTGGTAACAGTGAGTTACCGCTCTGTTTACATTACATGTGATTGGCTGTGAGTAGATCACAACCGATCACAAGGTAACAGCTACCGGCCAATGGCTGATACCAGTGTCGGTGACAAGCAGTGTTCCCTGGAAACACGCCACCAACAACATGCACGCACAGCGTACTCCAGATAGCGCACATCCATGGCAAAAGGCTGTTAACCTCCGTCGATGATGCGGTGTGTCTCGGGGACACGCCGCCACTGACAGAGCCGGCATGTGCAAGCCCGATCGTGCGCAATCCCGGCTTAAAGGGCCGATGTCATATGACGTCCTCCCAGAACGAGAGCTGCACCGCTCCACCGTCATTTGACGGTGGGCGGGTGGCAAGCGGTTAAGAATGTGGGTGGCTATAGATGCAGGGATTTTAGTTTTTGCATGGACTTCCACTTTAAGTCCACTGCTGTAATCCAAAATCATGAAGAATTACATCACATTGGGGACAATTTACTAAAACTGGAGAGTGCAAAATCTGGTGCAGCTCTGCAGAGAAACCAATCAGCATCTGACTTCAGCTTGTTCCATTAAGCTTTAGCCAAAAAAATCTAGAAGCTGATTGGTTTCCATGCAGAGCTGCACCAGATTTTGCACTCTCGTTTTAGCAAATCAACCCCCAGTGATCTGTAGGGTGGACTTTCTTCAAAACAAGCCTAGCTAAACCTCAACATCAGAGTCCAGTGTTGAAAGGAACGGTTCCGCTCGTCTATATCAACCAATCAGATTCACATTTTGCTTTCCCCATAATGCACTAAAACATGAAGTTGAGGAGTCTAGTTGGTTACTGTGGGCATTTCTTCATGTCTATATATGGACTCAGGTCCCAAGTACACATTTCTGTACCAACATCCCCATCATTTTAATTTACAGATTCAAAATTGGAACTTTACATCAACTGATTAAAATATTTTGATCATTTTATTAGAATTCACATTCAAAATGTAGACATTTAGGATCCACTGCGGATTTCACCTTTACATATATATGTACAATCATTTTAGCCACCTCCTAGCTTATGAAACTCCATGTAATATTATTTTTTGCAATACTCCATTCCTTGTATCATCACATAAATCACTGTTAACAATTTGCAGCAGATATGTAAACAAGGCAGGTTGTTCCTTTTCATTTTTGCTAATGCTCAAACACGCATTTCATTGGTATGGACATCTTCAGGAGTGTAGTGAAGTCTAAAACACTATAGAAGATTAATGATTTACAATATTCAGATGTAGCACACTTCTAGGTAGGTGCTGGGATCGGTTAGATACGATTAGGTATGTTTTTCATAGGTAAATTTAGTTGTCACCCTGTAGGCTGTAATTATTCCTAGGTAAAAGTATAGTTAGCTCACTGTACTGCATGAGCTGTAATCATTTAGTAAGGTCTGCTCTGTATGCTCAGGTGCTATTAGTCTGCCTAGCCTCCTCTGCATCCAGGAGACGTTTCCGAATGATATGTGTGGAGCATAGGTGTGCGCAGCCTATTGCATTAGGGTGTGCACCACAAAGCGCAAATAAACAAGCGCGCGCGTGTGTGTGTATACATGTCAGAAGGGCAGAGATGAGTGTCAGTACTTTATTTTTATTTTATTCATTTTTTTACATTTTTTTTTATTATTTTTTTACAATATTATATTTTATTCTTTTTTTTTTACAATTTTATTTAGGAGCCCTGCTGGGGCCTTTGATGAAATATCAGAGGTCTAAACACTGATGTCTCACTTTTGAGACAGAGAAAGGGACTGAGGACAGAGATTCCCCTGTCCCTTTCTCTGCACCCAGGCAGCAGGGGGAATCTGCACAGTACAGGGTGATTAGGGTGTGCCCAGGCACACCTGCCACTCTATGTGCGCACGCCTATGGTGTGGATCTATGCAGATAGCAGCATGAATATTGATACAGCCTCAGTCCATCCCAGAGAGCCCCAAGGCATGCTGGTTAACTGTATATATTCTATGAGCACACAGGGCTCTGTGTCAAGTCTGGGAGAGGGCACTTTGCCCCCCTAGGCAGCTGCCACAGGCCTCAGGTGGGCTACCTGAGGGTCTGAATTGCTGGAACCCGGGTTCTGCTATGCTGACCGAGGGGCTATTTCTTTCCTGAAGATTCGGTCTGATATCACAGAGGAAGGTGTCCAGTTGCTCTTGCCTGAGTACAGATATCCCTAAGGATCTTAGATTTACTAAAACTGAAGCGTGCAAAATATGCTGCAGCTCTGCATAGAAACCAATCAGCTTCCAGCTTTTATTGTCAAATCCCCTCTGGTGCTAGGAAGTCAGCTGCAGGTTTTGCAAAGTTCCGAAAAGCTTTTGTCCATCAGCCCACTACTACTACTAAAAAGGGACGCTCCTCTGGAGCTCTAAAGAAGTTACTACTTGTTGGTACTGCTTAAAGCTGAAGTCCACCATTTGATTCAAACAAGGACTCAGATTTAGCTTGTTATGAAGATTAGACAAAGTCCTCAGTGTACATTGTTCCTAATTTGGAGTATCCCACTCATCTCCCTCATCCCTATCTTTATTCTACAAAAAAATAAAAAACACCCTAGACTGATTATTGGAGAAACGAGTGAATGAGCCTATGTGTCTGTGTGTCTGGCTGCGGGGCAAAGTATTTGGGAAGGACCTAGGCAGTATCCCATCTACTCCTACGGGAGTAGCGCTACACAAACATGATATATTACATGAAGCTGCAAAGTATTATTGTACTTACACAAATATCAACTTTTGCTTTTCCCATAATGCACTAAAGAAATAAAGATGGGGAGTCAAGTTGGTTACACTGGGCCCAACCCCCAACAATGATGACAACTGCCCGGTTGCTGTGAACCTTTCCTCTTGTGATTCTCTGCCACCGGGTGAATACCCCTGATATGAGGTCTAGGGATCTGAGGCAGCCTGGCCAATCAAGTGGAAAAGCGCTTGCATCCTTACATATGATTTCAAGGGGCACCCCTTCAGTAGGCTGAGCACTAAAAGCAACCTTTTCCCCTTGCTTTAACATCCCTCGCCAGCAGCACTCACTTCCCTGCTGTCGGGACCAATAACTGGAATCCCTATGTAAGCTCCAAATCACTCTTGTCAGAGCTTACACAGGGCTGAGAACTCTTTTCCCTACATAAGAGAAATGGGACAATCATGAAACACCATCCTATTAGAAGAAAGGGAGAGAGTCACAGGTCCCATCATATCTGTGAGCAGCAGTGGAATAAAGGAGCGTTTAAGCTACTACTATACGGGTTACTTGCACTTGGTAATCTGCCAGTTTTATATATTCTTAAGGTTTCTCAAAACTATTTTTTCAGTTTTTTGTGGATAATGACAGTTGAATGACACGGATCTCCCCACGAAAGTTCTCAGCTCCATCTTACAGCTGCAGGCAATACCAAACCACAAGAGCCGGATTGAGGATTTCCCTGAGGGATTGTTCACATTAGGTGTGTTGAGCTGTCTTGATCAGCAGGCTCAACAATAGGTCACCGAACCCCGGTTCACACTGATGAGGTGCAAATTTAAAGAGGTATACGGTGCAAATTTGCATTGATTTACCAAAACCATATAATATGAGGTCAAACCTAAACCCTTTCAATTTGTATGCAAGCAGGCAGGCCCTTGCACTACATAGCTGAAGGTGAATCTAAAGGAAATTGAAATAAGAAAATTGTATAGTGTATGGCCAGCCTAAATGGACCCTCTCCCCATCCCCCCACCCCACTGACCTTGAGTGTCACGATCTTCCACTGTGACACATCGTATAGCAGATTTATCAGTCCTGGAATTTAAAACCCCCGCGGCTTAATCTCCTAAACGTACCTCATAAAGGTATGTATAGGAGGCATTCTAATTGGTCGGCGCCAACCAATCAGAACCCATGTAGCCCGTCCGGTCAGTGAGGGAGAAGAAAAGAGAAAGCAGCTGGGATTTCAAATCCCCAGACCGGTACAGTGGCTATATGATGTGTCACAGCGGGAGATCGCGGCATTCGAGGTCAGGGGGAGTGGGGGGTGGGGAGGAGGCCAAGTGTAAGTTCACCATACAGATTTTCTGTAAAGGTGAACTTACACTTTAAGCCCAGGTTCACACTGACATCGGGAATGAAATCGTGCAACTTCAGATGAACTCGCACAATTTCATTCCCGCATGTCAGTCCTGACTTTGGGGGTAATTTCAGAGACCTCTATGAGGGTTGCTGCATAAATGTCTATGGAAATTGCACCCCAAAGTCGCCAAAAGTAGTACAGAAACTACTTTTGGGAATCGGTGTGGCGTCGCACCGATTCAGATAGTGCCATTGCCAAAAATTGCCACCGATTTGGCATGCGATTTGACATGTCAAAACGCATGCTAAATCGCTCCAATGTGAACCTAGGCTAAAAGCAAAACAATGCGATATGTTTTAAAACACCTCACAGCAATCATGTGGTCTACACACCATAAAATGTGCCTGAGAGTGAACAGGCCCTAAAAAGGGGACCTTACCGAATAAAAATATGGAAGCTGCCAGGGTCTTTTTTTTTTCCCCCAGTACTTTTTTGAAATGATGAATATCCACCCTAAACAAGCCATTTTTAATGGTTTCCTCCTGAGGTCTCTAGTGGCTGACTGGCTTACCATTGGATGGTGCCTGAATAGTGCCGGGGCCAACGTCACTTGGTGGCATTATATTAGGGATCTTTTTAGCTAAGTGTGACTGTTCCCACCAATCCCCAATGAACTGGGTCCATTTTTCCTCTTACTGACCATAGTTGTAAGGAGGCACAGCCCTCATTGACAATAATGTAAGGTGCCTCTTTGTCAGTGACCACCAACATAAGGGCACACCTAGCCTACTGAAAACAATGTAAGGGGCCCCTTCACTGACCACTAATAGAAGGAAGTGCCTGCATTTCTTTTCTTGTCTGACCACCATTGCTTTTCCTTTGATTTGCTTGAGGCAATTGTAGCAATATTAGTGCACTTGCAGCAAAAACACCCGAGTACTGTCCGTAATACTTTTGTTTAAATTTTGTTCCAACATCAAAATTTTCAGGACAAGCTTTCAGGGTGTACCCCCTTCTACTGATGTCCTTACCTAACATTTTGGTAAAACTGTGTGAATCAGTACTCCTTGGACCTTACAGAAAGGGGGTACACCCCAAAAACTTGACCTAAAAATGGGAATGTTCATGCAAATAAAAAAGTATCATGCACAGTACTCTATTTTTTTTTTAATTTATAAGACTTACTGCAACTAATTTTACCAACTAAAGGGGGAAATTAACAAACATTCATCTTGAGTGTCAATTAGTTTGCATATGTGCAGTTGCAGGGCAGGGAAAGCCTCTGAAATAGCTCAGGAGGGTTCGGGCTCATGACAGAACATGCCTGAGTTCTTCCACTGACTGCAGTGCGTGCCTCCGCACCGGCCCTCCCCCACCATTCCATCCAAGGCACTTGGTGGGCGATATATGAGAGGAGGGCAGGTGGAGATCAGAACATGCAGCTCTGCCATAACAGCTTCCATGGGCCACTCTGCATAAAGAAAGAACTTTTTATGCCCTTATGAGCCTTCCTGACCCCCCTGTACTCTGCCCTCCTGAACCCCCAATACCATACCCTCCTGAACCCCTAGTACTGTACCCTCCTGACTCCCTGTTCTCTGCCCTACTGATCTCTATACACTGCTCTTCATACTGCTGACCTCTGTACACTGCCCTACCTACTACTGGCCTCTGTACATTGCTCTACATCCTACTGACCTCAGTACACTGCCCTACATCCTACTACTGGCCTCTGTACACTATTCTACATCCTACTGACCTCTGTATACTGTCCTACATACTACTGACCTCTGTACACCGCTCTACATACTACTGACCCCTGGACACTACTCTACATCCTACTAACCTCTGTACACTGTCCTACATACTACTGACCTCTGTACACTGCCCTTCATACAACTGACCTCTGTACACTGCCCTACATGCTACTGACCTCTGTACACTGCCCTACATACTACTGACATCTGTACACTGCCCTTCATACTACTGACCTCAGTACACTGCCCTACATCCTACTGACCTCAGTACACTGCCCTACATCCTACTGACCTCTGTACACTGCCCTACATACTACTGACCCATGTACACCGCCCTACATACTACTGACCTCTGTACACTGCCCTGCATCCTACTTGCACTGGCCAGGAATCAGAGCAGATAGGCAGGCCTAAAACTAGTTGAAGAAATCAGCCTGCAGTACCAGATGTTCTGCTTTCATGATGAACGCCAGCATCAGCCTTGTGGGGGTGACCAATTACTCCCCAGACATGAAAAAAAAAATGAATGAAAGTGAATACCAAGTTTCTCACTGATGCAAAATTTTAAGGTGGGCTAAGTTTATATTTCTACAGAGACATTCGTTTTATACGATTTATCTAAGCTTTTTTTATGCCATCTTTACTTTTCATTCGGGGCTTGCTAGGGTAGATCTCCACCTCTCAAAGGTTGCCTACCCCTGGTATAGAGCATATAAAGATAAAACACAGTCACCAGCACTTACAAGTATGGCCGCCGCATATATTCCATACAGAGGAGAGACATCAGCACTCAAACTCTGCTCCCTCACTTTATACCCAGATGGAATTAAAGGAGAAACATTGTATTTTACTTTTATGAACTGGTGGATTCTCTATTACTTTTTTAAGACAGACTGTTGGTTTAATTTGTGCATGAATTGTTTTTTCCCGTATGATTATTGATTTACTAATGAATTATTATTGCATTTTATTTTATTTATTGAATGCATTTTAGGTATTTTTTTTTTGTATTTTTTTAGTGCTGCACTTTATATTTAATTATTCACTGAATGGTATTTGCTGTATTGACCTCTGGGGCTAGCTGCTACTGTCCTGCACTGAGCGCTGACTTTACATATCTTTATACTTTGATTTGTATATGTTTGGCAGTATTTGTTCTTATCTGAGTGAAAGAACAGTCAGGTCGTGTGTGCTTGTCGAGAAGTTTTTTTAACCGCTTCCAGACCGTCCTACGCATACATACAGTGGCAGGGCGGCCCTTGAGCGTGAATCACGTACTTATCACATATGATTCCTTTTTTCGGGTCAGGGGCATGAATGTGTCGATGTCCACCGATCATTCCAGAGGCAGACAGAACGGCGGTCTACCTATGTAAACAAAGTAGATCGCCGTTCTGTAAGAGGTGACGAGGGAGATCTTGCGTTTCTGCTAAGCAGGAACACGGATCTCTGTCTTCCCCCAGTCAAAGCATCCCCCACAGTTAGGAAGCACTCCCAGGGAACACATATAACCCTTTGATCATCCCCGATATTAACCCCTTCCCAGCCAGTGGCATTAGTACAGTGACAGTGGATTTTTTTTTTTTTAGCACTGATCACTGCATTTGTGTCACTGTTCCCCAACAAGTGTCACTTAGTGTCAGATTTGTCCGCCGCAATGTCATAGTCCCACTAAAAATCGCTGATTGCCGCCATTACTAGTAGAAAAATTTTTTTTAGGAATCTATCCTATAGTTTGCAGACACTATAACTTTTGCGCAAACTGATCTATATAGGCTTATTGGAATTTTTTTTTACCAAAAATATGTAGCAGATTACATATTGGCCCAAATTTATGAAGAAATTTGATTTTTAAAATTTTTTTATGTTTTATAGCAGAAATTAAAAAATATATACATTTTTTTTTTCAAAATTGTTGCTCTTTTCTGTTTATATAGCAAAAATAAAAACCGCAGAGGTGATCAAATACCACCAAAAGAAAGCTCTATTTGTGAGAAAAAAAAAGGACCTCTATTTTTATCTTAGGTATAATGTTGCACGTCCACGCAATTGTCAGTCAAAATAATGGTGTGCCGTATCGCAAAAAATGGCCTGGTTATGAAGGGGGTGTAAATCTTCCGGGTCTGAAGAGGTTAATAAACACTACACTTTGATGTCCATTTCTTGTATTGGCTGATTTTGTTTCATGAGCACAAGTGCACACTGTTGCCCCCAGTGGTGGAGTGGAGGAACTGGTGACCAGATCCTGGGTGAAAGAGAGAGCCTCACCCAAACCACTGAGCTCTGTTTGCTGTTTGCTGTGTTTCTTGGCAGCATTGTGTTGCGATGAGAGTGCATGTTTTCTGTTTGGTGAGAGCAGGGTCACACTGGCTCTGATGAATATTCCAACACGGTGGTGGAAAACACGTTGGATGCACAATTTTGGACTGTTGCATATTTTAGTGGACTTTAATGGTGATCAGTTCTGCCACATTTTGAATACACACTATATTACTAAAAGTATTGGGACGCCTGCCTTTACATGCACATTCATTTTAATGGCATCCCAGTCTTGGTCCACCCTTTGCAGCTATAACAGCTTCAGTTCTTCTGGGAAGGCTGTCCACATGGTTTAGGAGTGTCTATGGGAATGTTTTACCATTCTTCCAGATGCAAATTTGTGAGGTCAGGCGCTGATGTTGGATGAGAAGGCCTGGCTTGCAGTCTCTGCTCTAATTAATCCCAAAGGTGTTCTATTGGGGTGAAGTCAGGACTCTGTGCAGGCCACTCAAGTCCCTCCACGTCTTTATGGACCTTGGTTTGTGCACTGGTGCGCAGTCAAGTTAGAACAGGAAGGGGCCACCCCCAAACTGTTCCCACAAAGTTGGGAGCATGAAATGGTCCAAAATGCTTTGGTATGCTGATGACTTAAGAGTTCCCTTCATTGGAACGACCCCTGAAAAACAACCCCGCACCATAATCCCCCCCTCCACCAAATGATTTGAAGGGTCATTTCTATCTGCTGCTTTGTTCCTCTCCTATCAGCATGAGGCACTTCATGACAAGTTTTCCCAACGGAAAGAGAAAAAAGGGTGACAGGGGAGGGCACAGCTTATGCTTGACAGCTCTGTTCCTGTGTGAAGGGGGGGGGGGTGTCCCTTGCCTCCAATCAGCTCTCAGAGCTCTCCTCACTGAAGAAACGTCAGATCCCCGCCCCCTGCTTTTCAGAGCTGAGAGATCCTGTATAAAGTATGTACTTTGAATGGATGTAGAGGAAAGACTTCCGCAGATCAACAGGTACAACTTAGGCAGGAGGATTTGTTTCATCTTTGTGTATCACCTGAAGCCAGTCACTTCACTGGGTATACGTAAGGGTTTACAACCACTTTAAATCACATTCTGTCAAGCAAAAAATTGAGATGTCAAGATGGCAAAAAGTAACAATGGTGTCAAAATGAGGGCAAGAAGCCATGCACAGGAATATGTCATCTGGCCCAAGTCATCAATAAGCCCAGACCTTTCTACTCAGCAGTCTATGTAGCCATCTCTACAAACCACTGCACTTTGAGATACAGCAGGACACACCAGCAGAGAGCAAAATTCAATGTCATATTTATAGTATGGGCCTAGGACTCAGGAGCCCTTAAAGTCCATACAAAACCAGCTGAGGATTGACAAACATATCAAACACTATTGTTTGTTTCAGCTCCTAAACCACTCGATAGGTTCCCTTCAAAATCTCATGTACATTGATTGAATAAAAAGAATTAAAATAAATAAATAAACTCACGTACTCATGTAAATGAGTCTTAATGCGATTGTAAAGTGTTGTTTTTTTTTTAAAATAACAAACATGTTATACTCTCCTCTGTGCAGTGGATTTGCACAGAGCAGCCCGGATCCTCCTCTTCTCGGGTCCCTTTTCTGTGATCCTGGCCCCTGCCTTTTATCGAGTGCCCCCACAGCAAGCAGCTTGCTATGGGGGCACCCGAGCCTAGCTGCAGCTCTGTGTGTCCATTCAGACACAGAGCTGCCGTCCAGCCCCACCCCTCTCTCCCCTGATTGGCTAACTGACTTGATTAACAGCAGCGGGAGCCAATGGCGCAGCTGCTGTGTCTCAGCCCACCGGGCGGCCGAGGGATTCGTGGACATCGATGGACATAGAGGGACCTCAGGTAAGTAATTAGGGGTGCTGGGGAGGCTGCTACATACAGAAGTTTTTTCAATGTATAAAGATAAAAAAAAGGGATTTTTGTATAACTTACCGTAAAATCCTTTTCTCTGAGTTCACTGACAGACGCAGCATTCTTATGACACATGGGGTTATGCTCATTCTACTAGGAGTAGCCTAGGCAAAACAAACAAAAGTGTAGGTTGGCCCCTCCCAGGGGGCCGTCCTCACCTTAGCATATAATCCCCCTGCTCTGTATAGCACATCAGTTCGTAACAAGCCGTACAAAACCAACGCAGAGGGGTGGGTGCTGCATCTGTCAGTGAACTCAGAGAAAAGGATTTTACGGTAAGTTATACAAAAAATCCCTTTTTCTCTTCCGTTCACTGACAGACGCAGCATTCTTATGACACATGGGGACGTCCCAAAGCTGTGCCAATCAAGAGGGGTGGGCAAAACCATAACAACTGTACCCAACAGAAAAACGCCCTGTCAGGCGGCGCTTACCGCGCCTATACTGCCGCTTGTAATACCTTGCGGCCAAAAGCAGCATCCGAGGATGCTGCGACATCAATTTTGTAAAACTTAGTAAACGTGTGCACTGAGGCCCAAGTAGCTGCCTTGCACACCTGAGATACCGAGGCTTGGTGTCTAAACGCCCAGGACGTACTAGCTGCCCTGGTGGAATGAGCCATGACTGGAAACGGGGGAACCTTACCCCGAATCTCATATGCATGAGTCACGGTCTTCCGTATCCAACGAGACACGGTAGCCGACGAGGCCGCCATACCTTTGCGCGACCCTTCCGTCAGCAAAAATAAAGAATCAGACTTCCGAAAGGAAGCTGTAGAACTTAAATACACCCGCACCACATCCAAAGAATGCATCTCAACTTCTTTGGGATGTGATGGGTGCAGGCACAATGAGGGGAGAACAATATGCTCATTTAAATGAAAGGAAGAAACCACCTTCGGAAGAAACGAAGGGGAAGGTCGCAAAACTGCCTTGTCCTTATGGAGGACCAAGTAAGGTGACTTGCAGGATAATGCTGCTAACTCCGACACCCGCCTGGCGGATGTGATAGCTACCAGAAAGGCCACCTTCTGCGACAACAACTGTAAGGGAATGTCCCTAATCCTTTCATATGGCTGCAACACAGAAAGCACCAGATTCAAATCCCACAGTGCCAAAGGCGACCGTATCCGAGGAGCCACATGACGTACCCCCTGTACAAATGTGCGGATCAATGAATGAGACCCCAAGGGCCGTTGAAAAAGAACCGCCAGGGCCGAAATCTGCCCCTTAAGCGTACTTAACGCCAGGTTCTTGTCCAGACCTTGCTGTAAAAATGCCAGTACTCTGGATACTCATGTCGTTCCAGACCTGTTCTTGGACCGCAATTCATGCGAATTCCCCGTCTAAAGCCGGGACCGCCAAGAAAAAGTTGCCGGGAACCCCAGAGTAAGTAACTAGGCGTGTAAACATGTCCCCCATGCAGTACACCGAGGAGCCTATGCCAGCGGAAACCGTGACACCCTAAACTTAGACCACGAAAGACACAACGTCGGTATACTTTCCTAATCCCTGTAAGGGAATGTCAACAACAGCGTCTTCCACCGGAAAGACCATCGATAGTGTAGGCGGTCCGCCCACAGCCTCAATCGTCGTAATAGGACGTTCAGTGGAATGAACCAGGAGGTATTCCTGTTCCGTCAAAACGCTGGAAGGGGAAGCAAAGAAGGCTTCCACCAAAGAAGGAAAGTAAATTT
>BLSH010521061.1:322552-344536 GCA_018402905.1 Glandirana rugosa
ATAGAGTCGCGAATATCAGTGATCAGTGCTTCCACTATCGCTTTGTCCCGCAAACTAGGAGCCTCCTCATCCTCTTCGCCCTCTGAGGGCGGCTCACCCTCTGAAAGATCCACAGGTGTGACCACTGAGGCGCTTTCTAGATCTGAATCCTCCCCTGAGGAAAGAGGAGGGGGTGGGTGCTTCTGGGGGCCCCTCGGAACGGGCACCCCTGCCCGGGGAAAGAACTCCCCAAACACCGCCCTCAGCTGTTCCAAGGACACTAATGATCCTGGGGTGGACTGTAGATCTGCAGGTATACCTGCCATAGAATTGCCGGCCTCTGACATCTCAGCCCGGCACCCCCGCTGTGTAACCACCACCTCTACCCCACAAATCAGCCAGGGAGACCCGGGCGGATTACACCCACCGCTACCAGCACCCAGGAAGCGCCAGCTATACTTGCTGTTTGATGCCTCAGCACTCCAACCGAAGAGCAATGCCCACGAACTGCTGCACGTCAGGAGCTTGTTACTGTGTGTCAGCCATGCTGTCCAAGCAAAACCGGAAGCCCACACCAGTTTTTAAGGACTTCCTGCACAAGGACTGCAGTTCTCCCAATCGACCACTGGAAGCCGCCAAAGAGCAGGCTGGAAACCACATGGTTCTCAAACAATGGACGCTGCCATTACACACGTGCGGTCGGCCACGAACGAGCGGTGCTCCAAAATCCAATGGCGACGACCCACCTAACACATTGCTCCGGACGGTTGGTGCAGATTCGAACGGTTAGTGCAAAGGTGCCTGCAGGGGATTGAGGGGGGAGGGGGAGTGGGGGGAAGGCCTCTAACAGACCCCCACCGGCTGACCACCACAGAGCTGCCCAGGTGCCCACTCTCCATGCCTCTAGGGCGGAAGAGGGGTTCACTCACCAATCCGACGGGCGCAGCAGGTAGCCACCCGGAACAGACCTACCTCCCCGCAAGAAGCCATAGGGAACCAGGTCTACTCCTTGCACTAGGCAAATAAAAACTGATGTGCTGTACAGGGCAGGGGGATTATATGCTAAGGTGAGGACGGCCCCCTGGGAGGGGCCAACCTACACTTTTGTTTGTTTTGCCTAGGCTACTACTAGTAGGATGAGCATAACCCCATGTGTCATAAGAATGCTGCGTCTGTCAGTGAACGGAAGAGAAAAAACCTTTTGCCTTTACAATTCCTTTAGGCTCCTTTCAGACCAAGGTGTTGGAAAAAAGCCTGTAAAACGGCATGATTTTAGTGTGTGTTTTTACCGCACATTTGAAGCGCTAGCGCTATAAATAGCGCCCCTCTAATGATGTTTTTTAAGCGCTTTTCAAGCATTTGTGTTTCAATCATGTGACATTTCCACAGCTTCAGTACACATTTCATGCGCTTTTCAAGCGCTTAACCATTATTTTCAATGGACATGGGCGTTTTTGAAGAGCTATTTTGAGCACACAAAACAAGCTGAAAAGATGCAGCTTGCAGGACTTTTAGCAATGCCTAGCAAGTGCAACGCCTCGGTTTGAAAGCATCCATTGAGATGCATGGGGAGCGTTTTTGGTGCGCTTTTTATGTGCTCATTTTAGAGCAAAAACGCCTGAAAAACGCATTGGTGTGAAAGGGGTCTTAAGGATTAAGCAGTAGCGATGACAAAAAAAAAAATGGCAACAACAGTTTCTTTACAAAAAGCATTTTTATTTTTTACATTTTTACCATTGTGCACATTTACAAAACAGCAACACTGCAGGAGAAACTCGGTGATTGAATGCCAGTTCTGGCTGCACGATTGAAACAGAAAACAATGAATTGTTTGGCTCTGGTTTCTATTTTGTACAAAACATTACAACACTAAAAACAGAAGAGCTTTACCTTTCAGGTACAGAAAAAAATGAATTGCATAAGACTTAAATAAACACATTCAACAGAAGATTGCCAAAAAAGAAAAGAGTATAAAGCAGTTGTGAAAAATGTATGGTTCGTTTCCCTCTATAGTGGAAATTTTTTTCTAACTAGCTGAATCCCAACCACCACTACGAGGTATGTTTATAAAGCAGTGAATGGTATATCTCCCTGGTACATGCGTTTTAAATGACAGCGATTGATTCAGTGGAATGTTGGGTGAATGTCCCATTCACTGCTTTATAAATAAACCTCTAAGAGTGCCCTTACAAAAGGCATCAAGATCAGCACATAAATCCCTGGGTCATTCATCTTCTCTGGCTCCAACTGGCTGCCATTCTCCATCCATCGCTAGAAGAAATGAGGTCACCACTGCACACTGCAGGTCAGCGACGGTCACGTACCAGGAATTTATATTTGTGCAATTTTGGTCCACCAATCTGCTAACATGTGGTGTGTCGCCTGGTAACCTTCGGGGGCCAAGTCACACCAGTAAGTTGATCCGCGTTTTAAAGCTGGGCTAAAACACAGATCAATGGAAGGACATCTGAAAAACAATTTCCAATGTGTCCCATTCGCACCATAATACTGCATATGCATGTCAACAGACATCAAAATGGATGTCGAAGGACATCAGCGCTAAATGGATGGAAATGTACATGCATTTTCCATACATTTTAGTGCAAGTCAGTGTAAATTGGCCCTTAGTCATCATAGAGTCTTTATAGAGAGGAAGGAAGGCCCTTAGAGATCCAATGACAGCTGTTAAAGAGGAACTGAACTCTGGATGCTCCAAAAAAGTCAGGCAGAGTTAAAATGACTATGACTAGCCACCAGTAATGCCTGTGGTCTCCCTAAACTGTCTCCATTATTCTATTACTGAGTTACCATGCCTTGTTCTGCACCATGAGTCCATATGGGGACAGCCATCTTGGTAGAGGCAGGGTTTTTTATCCTCATGTCAGAGCCTCCACAGTGAGCCAAACCATAGTCACCAGATCTCATTTCAGATCTCCTGGGACTAGCAGTCAGGGGAAGCAGCTCCTCAGATCTCACACTGCAGATATACAGCTATGTGGCTGTAGGACCCTCACATTCAAGGAAGTACACTATTATTTTTCAGGAGGAATTCTACATAGAGTGTACATTTTTCAGGATTCTGCTTAGGTACAGTTGACAGTTCAAAATGTTATATTTTATATTATATAGCAGATCTTCACCTATTGAGTGAATTGATGGTTTGTGTATTCAGAGCAAAGCAAAAGACTTGCTCTACCAAGCATAGCAGCATAGACTTTTTCTTTGCTCCCATGGCAGTTTGGCACAGAGAGCCAAAGAAAATCCTCAGTATGGAGGTGCGTGTGACAACTAGACTAATCGGCACTGCTACAGGATAGTCCATAGCGGCATGATACAACTCCAGCGACCTGTAGCTCTCCTTTCACTCCTGGCAGCAAAGCGGAGTGGTGGGGGAGTGAAAGGAAGGCAAGCATATGTCTGTGAAGGTCTGCATTACCATGAACCTGTTGCTTTGCCCTGCATAGGCAATTTATAAATTCACTGGTGACATATCCACATTTTGTTTAAAAATTGATCAGATCAATAAAACTGTCAAGGTTTGTATCCAGTTCTATAAACCTTCATGCTACACAACTGTTGGTAAAAATTGTGAATTTGACCAATCTAGACTGAAAAAAACAAACAAAACAATGTATGTTCTCAGAAGGGGTAGAGTGCTAGATCTGTTGTACACACCAAGGTGTGTCTGTGCATCATCAGTTGAGGGATAACATTAGGTCCACTGACAGGTAAAGTGAATAACATGGATTATCTTGTTACAAAAGTATCTGAAAGTAGGTGAGATATATTAGGCTGCAAGTGAACATGTCCCTGAAGTTGTGTTCAAAGCAGAATAAAATAGGCAAGTGTAAAGATTTCAGTGACTTTGGTCAGCAATGACCAGACAACTGGGTCAGAGCAACTTTATAACTGCAGCTCTTGTGGTATATTCCCTGTCTGCAGTGGTCAGGACTGACAAAAAGTGATTCAAGGAATGAAAAACAGTGAATCTGCAATAGGGCCATAGGTAGCCAAGGCTCATCGATGCACATGGGGAGCAAAGGCTGGCCCGTGTAATCCAATCCAATAGAAGAGCTGCTGTAGCTCAAATTTCTGAAAAAGTTAATTCTAGTTCCTATAGAAAGTTGTCAGAACACACAGAGCTTTGCAGTTGTTGCGTATGGGGCTGTATACCTGCAGACCTGCCAGGGTGCCCATGCCAACTCATGTTCAAAGACAAAAGGGCCCACAATGGGCAAGTGGTCATCATAACTGGACCACAGAGGAAGGTGGCCTGGTCTGTTGAATTCAAGAAAGGTTTGAAGAACACCAGAACGAGTTCAAGGTGTTGGCCTGGACTCCAAATACTCCAGATCTCAACCAATGGAGCATCTGTGGGATGTGCTGGAAAAACAAGTCCAATCTATGGAGTCCCCACCTCACAACTTACAGAACCTAAAGTCCCAGAGACCACAACATACCTTCAGAGGTCGTTCCTGCCGTGAGAACACAGCGATTACAGCTAGTGGCTATAGCCACTGGCAAGAAATCACATGTAAAAATCCAACATGCTGGTTGTACTAAAGTCCATCGATAGATCGACTTGGTTACAATCAGCCTGGCCATAGATGGTTCAAATCTTGGCTGGTTCAGCTGGGACTTGAACCATCTATGACCGGCTTAAGAGATGGTCAAGACACCCAAATAACCAATTAGATTCTTCCTTTAATTGTCTAACCTGCCCTGGAACTGAAAAAGGGACATTGCGGTGTGTCACACCATTTTATACAAAAGGCCCAAAGCTAGAAAAATTGTACAAAAGTGTATACAAATCAACAGCATTACATTGAATTTTACAGGCATGGGGGGCACACAGATTGTTAAAGCACCAGCTTTCCCGTCAGTCCCTCTTGTACGGATTGCTTATTGTGATTTCACAGAACACTGTGAGCTTCTCCCAGTGTGCATTAGAAGATGCAAATCTGATACAGCCCACCTTTTCCTGGCTGGAGGTCATTCAATATTATCTGGTCCTTCCCTCCCCTAGCATCACTTAGTCTTAAATTAAATACTTACTGTAAAGGTCCCATTTAAAAATGCCATTAGCATGTGGATGAGCGGGGAGGGAGGAACCACGTAAGACAAAATATAAGTAGATTAAACTTCAAACTGCAGAATGTGAAGAAAATGAAACGCTTGTTTGGTCCCTTAATCTACTATCCAAAGCTGCATTAAAAGTTTAAATATATAAAACCAAACCTAACCATTATATTATAATGCCAAAAAAGTATATAAACCCTGTACATAGCGCCAAAACTATTGCACGCCAATAAACAAGGAAGGTCATACAATGCCATGTGAAAGAAAAAACTCCAGTTGTGCAAAAATAAAATAAAAATGTACATAAATATAGATTTACTTCTCAATGGAAGCGAAGGGAATGAAATGTATCTCAGAACAT
This sequence comes from Glandirana rugosa, assembly GCA_018402905.1. NCBI lineage: Eukaryota > Metazoa > Chordata > Amphibia > Anura > Ranidae > Glandirana > Glandirana rugosa. The sequence continues at coordinate 327,972 of BLSH010521061.1, forward strand.
CACTGAGACTGATCGTCTGATCATAACAGGCAGACCCTCCCACCTGGTATTGACTTTAGCAAGCCTCAAAATATAGAGGACAGAAGCAGGTTAGAGCGTCAATAAATATTTGATAAAATTAATGAAATGTTGACAGGTGACATAAAATACATATATTTTTTAAAGCCAAGGCCATCTGCACCACCAACCAAAATTACCAGTTTGGTTAACCATACCAATTACTTGCCATTTTTTATATATATTTTGTTTTTAACTTGAACAATCAAGTGTCAAAGTCCTTAAAGTGGAACTTCACTCTCTTGATCATCATTGGCTATTTTAATCCATATGCCCAGAAGTCTTCACAAGGGGAGGAGGGGCTTCTCATCTAAGTACACCCTAATGCCCGCATGCCTGAGCTAAAAGCAGATGGACCCCAGGAAATAAATGCTACATGAATCATCTGCCCTTACTCAAGATGGCCACAGCCAGACATGCTATAGGGATGTGATTTCTCAGCAAAATAAAGCCTGGAGACACAGATGATGGGGTAGTTTGCTGTGAATATTAAAAATGATTTAAATTGTTTTTGGTTTGTGGTGCTCAGATGCAGTGTAGCTCCATTTGAGTAGTAGTTTGTTCCAGGCTCCCTACAAAGCTATGAAGATGGGTCACTTTTTCGAAGCATGACTCCACTCAATTCTAACAACCTGCATTTTGGAGGAAGGTGACCGAATCATTTGGCTTTGTAAGGGATGCAGCATTTGGGAAGTATTGCCAATTTTGGCAAGTATATATCAGCTCTAAAAATCCAGCATTGGATTCAATTTACCAGCAGCCATGAAAAACAACTATATCCCTTTGGGTTGGAGTTGTCCTTTAAATAAAGATTTGCTTTCCCGTGTCTTAGTTATAAAAGTAAATCACACTACGTAGAAAAATAATAAAAAAAATCCTTAAAACCATTTTAAAAAATTACCATTTTTCTGTAGTTGTGGTTGAATATTTTAACCCTTTGAAAGAAAAAACAAACCTTTACAAATCCCTTTGACCTACAAATACATACAAACATTAGAAGCTGCCAATAAACCTTCTGCATTCACCTGGATGCAGATAATTGTACTTTTCACAACAGTGTCTCCTATGCAACAATTGGGAAAACAGCTAAATACATACAGAGTAAAATCTAAGAATAGGACTCGGTGAACAAAAAAATGTTCTTTAACTTGTTGCTGTTGGCCAGCGGTGGGCTTTATTACAGCTCCCGGTCACTGTGTCCAATCGGGAGACGGTAAGATAGGCTCCTGATCATGTGATCACTGTGACACCTAATCAAAGTAATCACATGATCAAGAAGTCCAGGAAATGCCTCTTGCTTTAAGAACCCCGAAAGAATTGGCAGGAGCTGGAGGTAAAGGGTTAAAGCATTTGTAAAGGCAGGTTATACTTACCTGCTCTGTGCAATGGTTCTGCACCGAGCAGCTCAGATCCTCCTCTTCTCTGTGCTCCTGGCCCCTCCCCCTCGCAGAGTGCCCCCAGAGCAAGCTGCTTTCTCTGGGGGCACTCGTGCATGCTTGCTCCCGAGCTGCCTCCTCACTGGCTGTAATTGACAGCAGCAAGAGCCAAGGTCTTTGCTAATGAGGAGGGAGAGACCCGGGAGAGCTTCTGCTCTCATGCACATCGCTGGATCAGGTAAGTATTAGGGGGTGCAGAGGTGGGAGCTGCACACTGAAGGTTTTTATCTTCATGCATAGAATGAAATGCATGAAGGTAAAAAAAATGTCAGCCTTCAGAACCACTTTAACTCAGTCCTCCGTGAACATCTGTGGTGAGGATCATAAGAACAGAGCCTCACTATGGCTGTCGCCGCCACATTCAATGTGCACATCACAGGAAATCTGTTTTACAGCAATGTTTTTTTCAGAGGCGTGACATCTGCATCTCACCAGACAATGAAAATATATAGGTCTGTACTGATACCATGAAAACACATCCACATATTCTGACTGCAGCTATTTCTGCAGTCCAGTATGGCTTGGCGTAACTGCAGCCATGATTGTCATACTTCCAATAAAAATGGGTATTGGGGGAGTGGAACAACCAATCGCCTTTGGAGTTGGTGGAAACAGAATACAAAATTCCAGCATATCTATAAATACATCAGATTCAACCTCACTCTACCTGTGGGAGTAATAAATAAAGTTAACCTTCCAACAGGTATTATATACTTTAAAAAGTGCCCATACTGTGACCTCTTAGGCCAACTACAAATGACAATAAGAAGGGTTTTATAGAGGATATACATACAGGGCTATTCCTATAGTAGCCAATCAGATGGTTCTTAACATTTCAAAACCTGCATAGCAAAATAACTGGAATCTGATTGGCTGCTTTTATAGAAAACTCCCAACAGACTGAGCATGTAAAACAGTAATTATGTTTAACTAGATGCATTTTTTAGGCTTACTTCTTCTTAAAGCAGACCTTCCATGCTAATTAGATGGTTTGCTTCCCTGCCAGCCCTCCACACAAACAAAATTAGCAGGAAAAAAAAAAAACACATTAAAAAATAAGATTAAAAAATAAATAAAATAAGAACCTCAGTTCAGCTTCTGGGAAGTGCAGACTATGTTCCCATTCAATTCAATTATCATAGCCTGTGTTGGTAGGGGCCGGGTTTGTAACTGCATATGTATGTATATAAATATGTTGTTCTTCTGAGGATTTTATGGCTATGATTAAGGCTACACACCAAAACGCGTAAGCCTTGTATTATTTTGTACCACACCTGGATCAAATAAATGTATTCATTGTGGAAGATCGAGCTGCTGGCTTTCCTTTATCTACTGTTTTGCTTTGAGTGCTAGAAGGACACTACAAGCCAGTGCCCCGACCGCTCCCCACCTCGGGGAATTACTACAGGTATTTAGACTATGTTCCCAGGCCTTATCGCTGCCTCCTGGCACTCTAAACCCCGCTGAACGCTGTCCAGCCCAATGCAGGAGTACATTCTCAAAGGATTTATAGTGGCCAAGAGGCAGCAGTGAGGGGTGATGATGGCACCTGTGCCTACCAGAAGCCAAGGCCGAGGTGATTTATCTCATTTCTTGTGAATCTATTTTTTAAATTTTATTTACAGCTTATTTGTTGGGGCAACAGGGGCTGGCAGGAAAGCAAACCCGCCATTTACAATGGAATGACTTTAAAGTGGAACTTTAGTCAAAAAATGAATGTTAGATCAAATGTAAAACACTAAAAATACTGTTTAAGTTTCAGTAATACACTGTCTCACCGTGCTCTGCACATGCTCAGTTGCTCTCTATTTTTTTTAAATTTGAGATGTAGAGGCCGATCTGCAGCCTCTGTTGCTCAGGGGCTCTGGGCTTCAGCAAAATGGTGGCCTCCAGCAAGAAGAAAAAGAACAGCGCTGGAGGCAATTTACAGCACACCTTAATTTTGGTGGCATAATCATTGATGTGGAGTGTATTTTCCTTGCTAAAGAACATTTTTTTAAATCAAGTTATGAGTAAAGTTCCACTTTAAATAGCTTTAATTACAATTGACCTCATTTGTAAAAAACAAAAATGCCTTAAAACAATAACCGATCGCTCTCTCCTTGCTATTGTATAGAACAGACCTTTAGTGATCAAAGTTAAAGCGTCACTTTGAGGAGAATGTATAAGTGCAAGCGGAGCTCCAGCCTCCCCACCAACAAAATTAAAAGTCAGCAGCTACAAATACTGTAGCTGCTGACTTTTACTATTAGGACACTTACCTGTCCAGTGATCCTGCGGTGTCCTCACCCAAGCAGATTCTTGAATCGGCTCTTGGGTGCTGGCGCCGCCATCTTGGGTAAGGGAAACCGGCAGTGAAGCTGTTTCCTATTGTGCTGCGCTTTCTTAATGGGCCGGCTGCGGCGAGGGCCGAACTTCTGGCTTAGTGCTCCACGGCAAACTAAGCAGGATGTGGGAGCTGGTACCAAAATCAAGTACCCGCTCCCACCCCCTCACAAGGTGCCAAATGTGGCACTGAAGGGGGGAGGAAGCAGACAAGCAGAGCTTCCACTTTTGGGTGGAGCTCTGCTTTAAGCTATATACATCATAAAGCAAAAACTGCTTATAAAGGATCCTGGAGTGGGGACACCCATTTTGGTGGAAAGGGTAAACTCCACACCATTATAATAACATGTACTTGAAGTTTTAAGCAACATTTACAAATGAGGTCAATGACAATGCACGTCACAACAGTAAAATATGGTTCAGAAAATCTTATCATTTATACCTTAAACACCTAAGGTAACCCTGGTGTGATAAACCTTTTACACCAAGTGAAATGAATTCCAGTTATGGACGAATGAAACCATTCAGTAGAAGTGACTTCTCAGTCTAGTGCTACATTCATGAGCAGAAAACAACTTCTTTCAACATTACAAAATATGTCGTCTAATGTCTCTGTCACTCCCTTTGCAGTGCCACTGTGAGCTTTGCAGACATTTTCCAGCCATATCTAGAGCTCTGTGGAGGACTGTATACTTGGGGCTGGTTCTATGGGGCTGTCCACAGGGACCTAAGGGGGAAAAAAAAATATTCAACTGAGTATACAACAAACATGTAATTCTATTAACCACTTCAATACTGGGCACTTTCACCCCCTTCCTGCCCATGCCAATTTTCAGATTTGACAATTACGCGGTCATGCAACAACATACCCATATGACATTTTTATCTTTTTTTTCACACAAATAGAGCTTTCTTTTGGTGGTATATAAACACCACTGGGGTTTGAATTTTTTGATAAATAAACAAAAAGCCGAAAGTGTAGAAAAAAAATACAAACCAAAAAAAAAACCACATTTCTGTTATAAAATTTTGCAAATAATGGTTCTACATAATTTTAGGCCAAACTGTATATTGCTACATTTCTTTCGTAAAAATAACCCAAATTATTTTATATTATTTATTCTGTAAGAACGTTATAGAGTCCACAAATTATGGTATATATCTGAAAATTGATCAATCCTCCGGTAGTTCACCATTTGAGGCTGAACATGCCAGGACAGTACAAATACCCCCAAATGACCCCTTTTTGGAAAGTAGACAGTCCAAGGTATTTAGTAAGAGGCATGGCGTTTTTTTTTTTTTTAACATAATTTTTTGTCACAATTTAGTGGAAAATTAACGAATTAACCTCATCAGCCCCGCAAGGTTTTACCCCCTTAATGACCAGGCCATTTTTTTGATATACGGCACTGCGTCACTTTAACTGACAATTGCGCGGTCGTGCGATGATGTATCCAAACAAAATTGATGTCCCACAAATAGAGCTTTCTTGGCATTTGATCATCTCTGAGGTTTTTATTTTTTGCGCTATAAACAAAGAGTGACCATTTTGAAAAAAAAAACAAAAAAAAAACAAATTTTCTTTACTTTGTTATAATACATAGCCAAAAAAAAAAATATAAAAGAACAAAATGTATTCATCAGTTTAGGCCAATATATATTCTTCTTCATATTTAAAAAAAAAAATCAAAATAGGTGTATATTGATTGGTTTGTGCAAAAGCGATTGCGTCTATAAACTATGGGATAGATTTATGGACTTTTATTTATTTTTTACTGGTAATGGTGGCGATCTGTGATTTTTAGCTGGACTGCAACATTGCGGTGGACAAATCTGACACCAAATGACACTTTTTGGGGACCAGTGACATTATTACATTGATCAGTGCTATAAAAATGCAATGATTACTGTATAAAGGACACTGGTAGGGAAGGGGTTAACACAAGGGGGCGATCAAGGGGTTAACTGTGTTCCCTAGGTGTGTTCTAACTGTAGGGGGGGTGGGCTGCTAGGGACATGACAGAGATCGCTGTTCCCGATCATTAGGAACATCAGATCTCAGAGATGTGCCCTGTCAGAACGGGGATCCGCCTTGTTTACATAGGCAGGTACCCGTTCTGCCTCTGTGTACAAGTATCGTGGGCGGGCGATGGACACTGAGTCTGCCGGGTGCACGCCCGCAATCCCACATGCATGGACCGACGTACGGGTACGTCGGTTCGTGCAGAAGAGCCGACCTGCTGCAGTATAAGTGTGGCGGCTCGTCAGCAAGTGGTTAAAAAGAAATAAAACGTTTTTTTTCCTTTTTTTTTTCCATACTGCCACCAGTGCAGTACAGCGTTATCATAACTTGTGTTGTGGTGGTCAGGGACACTGACTGGTGTTTTTTAAGATTTTTTTTTCTTTTATTAACCCCTTCACGCTGACTGTACGCAAATATGCGGCCTTTGCTTGAAGGGGTTGTACCGGGGTGATGCATGCAGCTGCATGCATCACCCCGATACCGTTTTGTTAGCGCAAATGGTCGGCTTTCTTGGGATAACAACCGATGGGACTAAAAACCAATTGGCAGTTATCCGAAGGAGCGGGCGTTCCCCCCCCCCTCCTGTGGCTCTCCCGTCTCACCGGGAGATCCGGGCAACCAGCCTACACATCAGCCGGCTGCCCAAATGAAGCCGGAATCTTTTAAACCCCAGATCCCGCCATAAAGAGTACCTGTCACTGCCTATTACTGTCACAAGGGATGTTTACATTCCTTGTGACAGCAATAAAAATGATCAGAATTTTTTGTTAGAGACTGTGCTCGTGCGCAGAAGCAACTCATACGCAAGTCATGCCCGCAAATGTAAACGGTGTTCAAACAACACATGTGAGGTACCGATGCAATCGTTAGAGCGAGAGCAAGAATTCTAGCACAAGACCTCCTCTGTAACTCTAAACTGGTAACCTGCAGATATTTTTAAAGCATAGCCCATGGAGATTTTTAAGTGCCGAAGTTTGTTGCCATTCCACGAGTGTGTGCAATTTCAAAGCATGACATCTTAGGTATCTATTTACTCGGCATAACATCTTCCACATTATACAAAAAAAATGGGCTAACTTTACAGGGTTTTTTTAATTCAGGAAAGTGTCTTAGCCAAGAAAATTGTGTTTAACCACTTCAGCCCCAGAAGGATTTCACACTTTAGGACCAGAGGCAGTCGCGCGACGTTGTACCCGAAATTTGCGTCCTTTTTTCCCCACAAATAGAGCTGTTTTTAGGTGGCATTTGATTCCCTAAACACATTTCTGATCACCGCTATAAACAAAAAAAAGAGCGACAATTTTGCAAAAAAAAAAAAATTTCTTACTTTTTGCTAAAATACAAATAAAAAAAAAAAAAATAAAAAAAAAAACAAAACATTTTTTCATCGGTTTTGGCCGATTTATATTCTTCCTCATATTTTTGATAAAAAAAAAAAAAAAATCGCAATCGGCGTTTATTGATTGGTTTGCGCAAAAGTTGCCGAGTTTACGGATGATGAGAATTAATTTCTGGGGTTTTTATTTTTTTTTTTATTTTTTACTTGTAATGGCGGCGATCTGCGACTTTTAGCGGTACTGCGATATTGCAGCGGACATGTCGGACCATTTTGCCACTTTTTTAGGACCATTGGCATTTATACAGCGATCAGTGCTATAAAAATGCACTGATTACTGTGTAAATGCCATTGGCAGTGAAGGGGTTAACCTGGAGGGGGCGCTCTAAGGGTTAACTGTGTTCCCTGGGCGTGTTCTAACTGTATGTGGGCTGGCTGGGGGGAAGGGAGTGATCACAGCTTCCATATAGAGGAAGCCTGTGATCACAGCCCTTCCCCCTCTAACAGAACGGAGATCCGTGTTTATTTACATGGACCTCCATTCTTTCACAGCGGGGGGGCCATCGCGGGTAGCTGGCGGCGATCGAGTCCGCCCAGGGCCGGCGCCACCATAAGGCCGGCCAAGCGGCCGCCTTAGGGCGCCAGGAGAGGGGGGGCGCCAAATCCAGCGGTTCACAAGACATCTTATGCTGGCTCTGCTATCACTCTGCTCTCAGCGGCAGACACGGCGTGTACGGTGACACAGGCAGCACAGCTGCTGCCTCCACACTTCCATCCGCTCTCCGGCCCCTCCTCCTGCTCCCTTCTGTCAGATGCCATGGCCCTTCGTTTTTCTTACACTCTCTTCACTCTCTCCAGCCCGCCCTATGAGCAATCCCCTCCCACCTCCAGTCCAGCACACAGACAAATCACCGCTCAGCTGGAGGTGGGTGAGATGAGAGAGAGCCCGGGAGAAGCCGAGTCTGACCAGGGGGAGGAGCTTAGTCAGACCAGCGGGCGGGTCCAGCGAGCACAGGATCAGGCATGGCATGGATGAGGCTCCTCAGTGGAAGGTAGGACATTGCCAATGGCTTGGGTTTCTCATCCTCACTGTTCTGATTATAGAGCCTGCTACATGTACATCAAGGGGACCCTGCAGAGGTGAACAGAAATGTGCCCTTATGTATGTGCCCTGATGTATGTGTCCCATGTGCCCCATATGCCCTGATGTATGCTCCCTGGTGTGTCCAATGTGCCCTGATGTATGTGCCCCATGTGCCCTGATTTGCTGTGCCCTGATGTGCTGTGCGCTGTACCCTGATGTGCACTGTACCCTGGTGTGCCCTGATGTGCGCTGTACCCTGATGTGCAATGTACCCTGATGTGCAATGTACCCTGGTGTGCAATGTACCCTGGTGTGCGGTGTGCCCTGATGTGCAATGTACCCTGATGTGCAATGTACCCTGGTGTGCGGTGTGCCCTGATGTGCAATGTACCCTGGTGTGCGGTGTGCCCTGATGTGCGCTGTACCCTGATGTGCAATGTACCCTGGTGTGCGGTGTGCCCTGGTGTGCGCTGTACCCTGATGTGCAATGTACCCTGGTGTGCCCTGATGTGCAATGTACCCTGGTGTGCGGTGTGCCCTGATGTGCGCTGTACCCTGCTGTGCCCTGATGTGCAATGTGCCCTGGTGTGCGGTGTGCCCTGATGTGCTCTGTACCCTGATGTGCAATGTACCCTGGTGTGCGGTGTGCCCTGATGTGCGCTGTACCCTGATGTGCGGAGCTGCTGTCTGCTGTTGGTGAAGGGGGGGGGGGGGGCACCAAAATGCACCTTCGGGGGGGCACCAAAATGCACCTTCGCCTGTGTACACAAAAATCCTTGCACCGGCCCTGAGTCCGCCCTACCCGCTCCCTGGCCCCCCCGGAACACAGTGAGCACGCCTCCGGCGGCGCGCGCTCACAGTGCGGGATGTCGCAGCCCCCGTCATATGACGGCGCTTTGCGATATCCAACCACTTTGTTGCCGTCAGATGCCGGTCAGCAAGTGGATAAAAGGCCACCGTGGAAATACTGTGTTACATAAAATATTGCAATGATCGCCATTTTATGCTCTGCTAATAATATATATATATATTATAAGTGCGCGGGGGGGGGGGGGTCTTCTATTTTGTTGTATGTTACGGGCCATGTTGGCTCTGAGGGTTTTACACCCTTGTGTTTTTGTATGTTGTTTTCTGTGTATAAAACAAATAAACATAATTTTCAAAAAAAAAAAAGTCAGGAAAATACTTAGGCGTGAAAGGGTTAACACGTGTGACCAGAGCAATACAGTGTTACCATAGTGACACTGTACTACTCTGGGGAATTGTTCAGGATGGCTTATACCAGTGAATTTCACTGGTATAAGCAACCATTTTTTACAGACTAAAACTGATTAATTCAGTGTTTGCTATTGCGATTAGCTGTGATTGGCCGCAGCTAATCACATGGTACTGATGGACTGTGATTGGCCCTGTCTATACCATGAAATCACTGTGACCAATTACAGCTAGCAACACAATTGTACACAATGAATGGCATAAAAGGAAGCCATCCTTTGTATACAATTGTCATGTAATCTGCTGTGATTGATCACAGTGATCACATGGTATCAGCAGCAGGTTGGTACACTGATCAGGCAATAGGACTTCCCCCTGGAGCAGCGGATGTCCCACCCAGCTGTCATATTACAATAGGCTAGGTGGGAAATGGTTAAACAATGGCTTTTAATCCTAAAGATGATGCTATGCACATTACAGAAAACAAACTGGCCATCCAAAAAACAAATGGGTTCCATCCACAAAAGCAAAGTGGATAGAGGAATCCTCCAAGCTAGGACATTGTATTCTGTTAGTGGGACTCCTCTGCTATCAGAATACACTGATCAGCAGCTGATTGGCTGTTTCGCTGATTAACAAAAGGTTCCCAACATTCCTGATCAACTTCTGTCGAATGGGGATGGCCATACATGGACTGCAATTTCAGCTGGTCCCTGTTGAACCAGCCACATTTTGATCTGTCTATGGCCAGCTTTAGGCAACCAATCAGATTTTAGATTACTGTTCACCTAAGTGACTGATTAAACATGAATGGTGATCATAGGTTACTCCACATTGCACATCATGTCATGACCTATAGAATATGCCTGGTTATGAAATAAAGGTACACTTACAGCCTTGACTTCGGACTTTGTGATTCCAGCATTTATATTGTGTCTCCTTAGGTCTGATTTGATAAGAGCTGCAACAGTAACACAGAATAATGAATTAGAAATCTATAAAGAGGTAGAATGAGATATGAATAGTCACTTAACAATGTGCACAGGTGTCATTGAGACAAAATACATATCAGCTATGCACTATATCCATCATATATTATCAACTGAGTTCTAAACCTTTGGACTAAAGCCGATTACTTTATCCACATCTTCCCAGGGAGAAGGTGAGTGTGCATATTCTATATACAGCACTGTGCAAAGGTTTTAGGCAGGTGTGAAGAAACGCTGTAAAGTTAGAATGCTTTCAGAAATATATATTTTAAATTGTTTACTTTTATCAATTTACAAAATGCAAATTGAGCGAACAAAAGAAAAATCTAAATAAAATTAGTATTTGGTGTGACCACCCTTTGGCTTCAAACCTGTATCAATTCTTACACTTGCACACTTTGTACACTTGCACAAAGTCAGGTATTTTGTAGGATTAGAGTCAGGTGCATGTTTAACCAATTATACCAAGCAGGTGCTAATGATCATCAATTTCATATGTAGCTTGAAACACAGTCATTACCTGAAACAGCTGTGTAGGAGGCTTAAAACTTGATGAGGAACAGCCAAACTCTGCTACTAAGGTAAGGTTGTGGAAGAGAGTTTCATGTCGCAGGTATACACCATGACAAGACTGGGCACAGCAACAATTCACAAGGTAGTTATACTGCATCAGCAAGGTCTCTCCTAGGCAAAGATTTTCAAACTGTGGATTCAAAATGTGATGTGCAAGCTCTTTTGAAGAAGCACAAAGAAATGGCAATGTTGAGGACCATAGACACAGTGGTCGGCCAAGGAAACCTACTGCAGCAGATGAAAGACACATCATGCTTACTTCTCTTCGACATCAGTAGATGTCCAGCAGTGCCATCAGCACAGAACTGGTGGAAACCAGTGGGACCCAGATAAACCCATTTACTGTCCGGAGATGTCTGGCCAGAAGTGGACTTCATGGATGAATTGCAACCAAAAAGGTATACCTCCAGCATGGAAACAAGACTAAACGACTCAACTATGCATGAAAACATAGGAACTGGGGTTCAAAAAAAGGCAGCAGGAGCTCTGGAATGATGAGTCCAAATCTCAGATATTTGGCTGTAGCAGGAGGCAGTTTGTTAGTGAATGGCTGGAGAGCGGTACAATAATGAGTGCCTGCAGGCATCAGTGAAGCATGGTGGAGGTTCCTTGCAAGTTTGGGGCTGCATTTCTACAAATAGAGTTGGAGATTTGATCAGGATCAATGGCGTCCTCAATACTGAGAATACAGGCAGATACTTCTCCATCCTGTCATACCATCAGGGAGGAATGTGATTGGCCCCAAATTTATTCTGCAGCAGGACAACGAACCGAAACATACAGCCAATGCCGTTAAAAAGGAACTGTAGTCTGCTCACATAATTTGTAATAAAAACATCTTTGCCACTCTGAGGCTTCCCTCCAACCACTTTGCATATTATTTTATATATACTGCAATTCTGTACTTGCCAAATATGCTGCAGACATCTCCCTTCGCCAAGTCTAGCTGCATCTATTTTAACTGTGGGCAGCTGAAGCTGCTGCCTGTTCACTTCCTGGATTGACACAGACACACAGAGGCACACCTCCAGCTCTGCAGCCTTCATTGGCCCTCTTATTACCCATCCCCCCTCCCTTCCTGGCAAACTCTCATGGGAGTGAGAGAGAGCTGTGCATGTTGTCATATGCCGAGGCTTTTTACCAGACAAGAAACAGGAAGTGGGCTGTATAAGGTATTTACTGGCATAAAAAAAGATTTTACTATCCAAAGTTAAAACAACAAGGGCAGAAGATTTAATAGATGGAAAGATGAAAAATTACTGAAGTTCCACTTTAAGAACAATCTTCAGTGTCAAGGAACAAGGAGTCCTGGAAGTGATGGTTTGGTCCCCACAGAGCCCTGATCTCAGCATCATGAATTCTGTCTTGGATTACATAAAGAGACAGAAGGATATGAGGCAGCCTACTTCCATAGATTTGTGGTTAGTTCTTCAAGATGTTTGGGACAACCTACATGTCATGTTCCTTCAAAAACTGTGTGTAAGTGTACCTAGAAGAATTGATGCTCTTATGAAGACAAAGGGTGACACCGTAAAGTGTGACGAAGGAAAACCCAATTTTTCCATCCGTCTGCGGATTGGATCGGATGGCAACGGACAGGCAGATCCATTGTCATCTGATTTCCCATAGGGGAGAGTGGGGGCTCTGACGGTTCCGTCTCTGCACAGTAAGCGGAGACTGATCTGTCATCCCTGAGCAAACGGAGTCCGTTTATAGACACGGCCCTGTGAAACCGGCTTTACTCTTCACCAAACTAAAGAATAGGTTTTGGCTGGAGTTCAGAGACTAGGGGTCAGCAGGAGGAAGCACAGCGACTGGCGAAGGGACCCATTATTCTGCAAGCCTGAGAAGTTAAAGCCAAAACCAAATATGTAACATATTGCAGCTTACCAATCATTAGATGTGTGGGCTGCATTGGTTTTCTTTTTTTCCCCCCTCGGTTTTCACCTGGTGATCTGGCCAGTAGCACACTTCCAGTATTAGAGTGCCCCTACTCTGGATGAAGGAGCACAGGCAGCACCTTTAGACAACAGCATTTTCAGTGTGGGGGGAGGGAAGTGTTGGATGTACTAGCAGATTTAGACACACTAAAGCTGAACGCCAGCTCACACTGCAGTAACACAGTTACAGCAACAACTAATTTTTTCCCTTCACTGCAAAAAAAACCTGATTATTGTAAGTACCCCTGTTAGTAAATAAGCGATAGAGCAGCCTCAGCCTACGTGTCACCAAACCACACACACCCCCCCTCTCTATTCAATTTCGCCCCTCCCACAGGGAGCATAGACCCTATGGCTAAGCCCCCCGTGGGTGGGGCCAAATGCATCAGGGTGTGTGGTTTGAAGGAGACCTGTAGGCTGAGGCCGCTCTTTATCATTTATTCACCTGGGCTGGTTAGGACAAGCAGGAATCCTTTTCTCTTTACATTTACTAACCCCCCCCCCTGAATTGATATCAGGATAAGCCTGCACCCCATATTCTGGAACAGAGGGTTACGCTTTTACCTCTACTTTGAATGGAGCCAAAAGCAATCAAACAGGTAGCAGTAAGGAATTGGTTTTCTTTATCAGCAATCAATACTGTACACATTACTATGGATTTGTGCTCACCTGTTAAAATGATTCCTACAAACATCCAGGCACAGAGGAAAATATTCCCAGCTCGAGGACCATGTTCTGAGGTCAGTTTTCCTTGAGCCAGAGTGAATAAGATTCCAAATATCTGGAGAAGAGGGTAGAATCACATGCTGTGAACCTCTAAAGATCACTACAGATCTATGACGCTACGCAATATTCATATTTACACTCACAACTTCTTGTAAAAAAAATGTTTTTGGAGCATCCCCGATCATTTATACTCCTATCAGTCAGAATGCTGGTAAGAATCTGAAAATGTATGCCGGGGTAAAATAACATTTCCGCAGGTTTTGTCTCTTTGTAAACACTGCAAGTACAGAAATTTAGATGTTGATCTGCCACAAATCCAGTACGCTCCTAATGGGCTGAGAGCACAGAGCCTTTTCTGCACTGACATACCAAGCAATGTTGTCAGCATACCTGCAGGACTACAAAACTGATTTTTTTTCCCCTGTGAGCAATTTATGCAAAATTCCTGCTTCATTTACCACAAGCCTCTGAATGTTAATCGTGGTCATTGTGTTGTCTGATTTCCCTAACTGATTTGCAAACACAATCCCGTACATAACATCAGCTCTGGCACTATGCGATTAGTCAGTCTAAATTCTTCCAATAACAGAACAGAATGGCAGTGGCAGCCCATGCATTAGGGGCAAACGGGCACCGCCCCCCCATCCATGCGTCTGGCCCCCTGATCTACATATCAGGGTGCCGGACTATGGATTCCAATGGGGGGGGGGGGGGTGGATTTTTGAAGCACATGATTAATGATTGCTTGGCTCAAATAGGCTTCAAAAAAGAGTGGGCTCGGTGAGCAGAGCACTGGTTGTTTGCCGACACCCCCACCCCCCCAAAAAAAAACAACACTAGCGCCACTGCAGAATGGTAGTTAAACTGACTGGTTAATGAAAGAATATTAACCACTTCAATACTAGGCACTTTCACCCCCTTCCTAGCCAGGCCAATTTTCAGCGTTCAGCGCTGTCACACTTTGAATGACAATTGCGCGGTCATGCAACACTGTACCCAAATTAAACTTTTATCATTTTATAGAGCTTTCTTTTGGTGGTGTTTAATCACCACTGGGGTTTTTATTTTTTGCTAAACAAACTAAATTTTGCAAATAGAGAAGTTTTATTTTTCACTTATGGACGCCGATGATCAGTGCCCTGATTATCAGTGTAAACAATGTGCTCACTGTGCCTTGTCAGACTCGCCAGTTATCGGCTCTCCTTTCCTCTAAGGCCCCTTTCACACTGGGGCTGGCGGGCGGTAGCGGTAAATCCCCGCTAGTCTCAGCGGGGATTTAGCGCTGTTATAGCGGCGCTACGGCGCCGCTATGCAGGCGGGTGCGGGGCACTTTTAACCCCCCCACAACGGGTTAAACAGGGGTTAAAAGTGCCGGCGCTCGGCGCTCCCGGAGCGGTGTACAGCTGCTACGGGAGCGCTGCCCATTGAGTTTAATGGCAGGAGCGGTGGAGGAGCGGTGAATACACCGCTCCCCACATTCCTGAAAAATCATGCTTGCATGATTTTCTGAAGCGCTGCGCTAGCGCAACGCCTCAGTGAGAAAGCATCCATAGAGATGCATGAAAATAATATTTAGAGCGTTATTACAGCGGTAATTTTAGCGCTTTACCGCTGTAATAACGCTCCAGTGTGAAAGGGGCCTAACAGAGACAGCGTGTGAGGAAAGGAATGCTAACAACCGGCAAGTCTGTTTACATGTGATTGGACACAGCTGATCACATGATTGGTCCTTTACCACGATCTGTGAGCAGCTGTGTCCAAAGGAGCCTCATCCCTCCCAAGAGAATGCATGGTTGTCACCAGAACTAGTACCCTCATTGAAAGATTTAGCCTCTTTTCCTGTTCTGGTGAAAACTCAAAGTTTGGAATTTTTTTCACTTTTGGTAAAAATGGTAAAACAGGACAAATAGAGTGAAATCTGTTTAATGTTGGCAAGAAAGTGTTTTTTATCACACAGATCCCCTACTAGCAGAAAGGTCATGTTCCCAAGTCTACAGGGACATAAAACACATTTGGCATTATGTCTATGGTTATAAAGAATTTAAAGGCAAAATCAGAACCACAATAAACCTTTATGGAATCAGATCCACAATAAACCTTTATGGAATCAGATCCACAATAAACCTCTATGGAAATAGATCCACAATAAACCTTTATGGATGATTCTAAGTAGGCCAGAGGCTACCTTAGTATTTGTGAAAAACATATTTACCTGGGCAGAAGCGTTGAGAAGGCCGGAGGAGGTGCCCTCAGACTCTGGGTAGGTGATTTCAACAGCAAACTCAAATCCCAGAGGAAGATATCCCGTCATAAAGAATCTGGAGTTAAAAAGAAAATGTGTGTTAACCACCTTCATAGATTGGGACTCCAGAAAGCAAGAACTGTTCAGTGTTTAATCTGAAGTTTAATCTACGAATATTATGCCTTCCTGGGTTCCTTCTTCCCCCCCTCCTTCATTAACATGCTAATGAGATTTCAAAAATGTATATAAATAAAATAAAATAAAACCTGTTTTCACGACATACCTTTTTACACTCAGTAATGTCACCACTCTGTGCTTCTCTATGCAATGCAGGAAGATCAGGACCAGTGGAAGGGTCGGCAGGGTGCTGTACAAAGCTTCCCGAAAATATCTCAGCACCCGGCCTCCCTCAGCCCTGATGTAAACAGTGGTTAGACTCTTGGGGTAGAGCTGTGCAATAGATGTCCATCTGGAGAGGTGGGCATTCCTAGTCAGACTGGATTTGCATACAGACTGCCCTGGGTAATGCCTACATGTGATACAAAGCCTTCAGGAAATAACTGAATGAATGAAATTAAAGTGTTACTAAACCCAGTATTATTAAAATAGTTAATCTGCC
>BLSH010521061.1:344546-356522 GCA_018402905.1 Glandirana rugosa
TTATTAAAATAGTTAATCTGCCCCCCCCCCCCCCCCATTGCCCACGGCTTATAAATATTCTTTTTACATTAAAATATTGCACTATATACCTTTTGGGATGATCTGTATATCATGGTTTCCAGATGACCTGCATAGTTTGTCCATAGCTGTTTGTTCAAGTAGGAGGAGATTTCCACTACAGCCTCTATACACGCCCACATGTGTGGTGTCAAAATCATTGTGACCTGAACAGTTCAACTGAAGCAGGAAATGTTCTATCCAGCATAAGAGAACAAACTGAGCATGTGCAGCTTTACCATCCTGCTTTGTATTATACAGACTTGCCCAGATTGACAGCGCAGGGAAGGATTTATGGCATACAGGATAAAACAGCCCTTTTTACACATTGCAGAGGATTAACCCCTTAAGTTCCACAGTGAGTATAACAAGCATGCTATGCTGCATATCCAGACCGATTTTACTGTTGTGGGTTTAGTAACACTTTAAAGGGATGGGCCAGGAACAGTCAGGCTGGGGAGGGAAGCCTAGATGCTGCTGGACATCCTCCAGTCAGGGAATAAGGAGTGCTCTATCTGATTTGCTGGAGCTTGGATACTGGAAGCCTGTGCTAGCATTTCTCCTGCGGTGTTGCTATCAGTCTGTGAAGAGTGGGAGAAGAGGGTTGCATTGACACTCCAACACAATGGGCAGCACATTGAACACATTTTATAAGTGGTCAGAAACCTGTAAATAACTCATGGAAGAATAAAGTTACGTTAAAACCAAGCACACCATTGTTTTTCTTGTGAAATTCCCAATAAGTTTGATGTGTCACATGACCCTCTTCCTATTGAAAAAACAAAAGTTGAATTCAAAATGGCTGACTTCAAAATGGCCGCCATGGCCACCACCCATCTTGAAAAGTTTCCCCCCTCACATATACTAATGTGCCACAAACAGGAAGTAAATATCACCAACCATTCCCATTTTATTAAGGTGTATCCATATAAATGGCCCACCCTGTACATACATTTTGTCAGGATTTGTTTCTCCAGAGAAGATCTGTAATAACAGTCAGATAATAGAGACCTGTAGTAGTCTATGTTCCGATTAACTAAAGGGTCCTGTTATTTGATAGCGCTACGCACACTCAGAAGCGTCAGGCTCCAATAAAGTAAAACGAAATAATAGGGGGAAAATACATCTTTCTGCAGTTATATTGATTTAAAGTGATCTCCAAATAAACAAAAAAAAAAATAAAACAAACATTATACTTACCTGGTCTGTGTAATGATTTTGCACAGAGCAGCCCCGATCCTCTTCTGGGGTCTTCCCGTCTCTGCTCTTGGCCCCTCTTCTTCTCTGAGTGCCACCAAAGCAAGGAGCTTGCTATGAGGCCACTCGTGTGTGCTTGCTCCTCAGCCCCTCTCTGTTTGTCCATAAGAAACACAGAAGGGGGCTTGATCTCGCCCCCTGCTCCATCCTCACTAGCTGTGATTGACAGCAGCAGGAGCCAATGGCTCCCGCTGCTATCTCTCAGCCAATGAGGAGGCAGAGACTTGAGAGCCTTGGAAGGGGTTCATACTGAAGGTTTTTTTACCTTCATACATAGAATGCATGAAGGTAAAAACCGGCCTTTAGAACCACTTTACATCTGAATGGTAATGTTTTTCGTAGCAATTACACGTGATTCTCTCAAAAGTGTGACTCCAGCCCCCTAGCTGCCCTGTTTGCATCCTCCACACGGGTCAAGCTCCCAATTTACATATTGAAGAACATGTATTCTGCTAAGCAATATACCCGCGTACCCAGGGTTCGTTTTTTGGGTCATTCGTTATGATCAAAATCCGTACATTTGTAAATTCAAAAATTCTTAAATAACGTAAATTTGACAATTCATAAACTCAAAAATCCGAAAAGAAGAAAGAAATTTCAAAATAATAACTAAATATACTAACCAATAATAACTATTAAATTATAGGTATTGGAATTTCCTTTCAAATTTGCCTGTTAGCCAGTTGCCACCCGCCCGCCATGGATTGACGGCAGCAACTTGTCTCGATATTGCGAACCGCCGTCACCTGATCGCGAATCGTGCGCTCACTGTGTTACTGGGGGAGCCAGGGAGTGGGTAGGGTAGACTCCATGTCCGCCAGCTACCCGCAATCACTCTCCCGCAGTGACAGAACGGGGGTCCGTTCTGACAGGGGGAAGGACTGTGATCATATGCTTCTTGTGTACAGGAGCCATGATCACTCCCCCCCACCCCTCCCAGTCAGCCCAGTCCCCACACAGTAAGTAAAAAAAACCCAGGGAACACAGTTAACCCCTAGAACACCCCCTACTGTTAACCCCTTCCCTGCCAGTGACAGTTACACAGTAATCAGTGCATTTTCATAGCAATGATCGCTGTATAAATGCCAATGGCCCCAAAAAAAAAAAGTGTCAAAATTGTCCAACGTCCGCCGCAATCCCGCTAAAAAAACGCAGATTGCCGCCATTACTAGTAAAAAAACCAAAAAAAAAATCAAACATAAATTAATTCTCATAGGTCGTAAATGCGGCAACTTTTGCGCAAACCAATCAATATGCGCCAATTGCGAATTTTTTTTTTTACCAAAAATATGAGGAAGAATATAAAATCGGCCAAAACCGATGAATTAACTTTTTTTTATTTTTATTTTTTGGATATGTATTATAGCAAAAACTAATAAATATTAATTTTTTTTGCAAAATTGACGCTCTTTTTTTGTTTATATCAGTGATCAGAAATGACGCAGAGGTGATCAAATACCACCAAAAGAAAGCTCTATTTGTGGGGAAAGAAGGGCGTCAATTTCATTTGGGTACAACGTCGCACGACCGCACAATTGTCAGTTAAAACGACGCAGGGCCAAATCGCAAAAAGTTTGGTCCTAAAGGGGGAAATCCTTCAGGGGCTGAAGTTGTTAAAGTGAACGTAACAAATGCGAAGTTACAAATTATCTGAAATAACGAAAGCCGCATCTAAACAAATGGAATGGAACGAATTACTAATACATAATAATAAAAAGTTTTTTATTATTAATTTGTTACGTTCCATTCTTTTAGATATGGCATTCGTTATTTTGGAAAATTCATAATTTCGGATAAATTCGTATTCGTTAAGTTTACTAACAGCCAAATTTGAAAGGAAATTCCAATACCTATAATTTAATAGTTAGTATTAGTTAAGTTATTATTAGCTAGTTATTTTCGAATTTTTGTTCTTTTGAATTTTCGTTCTTATATTTGTATTTTTCGCATTTCAAATTTCCGAATTTTTGCATTTACTAATATTCTGGAAAATTAGTTAAACGGGTTTTCGTTAATTCGGATATTTCTGAATTAACGAATTGGTCGAAATTGGTAAAAAAAATGAATTGGGAACAAAACGAATTGCAGATATCTAGGAAGTTGTATTGTATCCGTTGCACATCTTACAGGGGGCTGTAGTGAACTGGTGGATGGCGCCACCATCTAATCACAGGAAAATAAGAATATTTACCAGCACACCGTGGCATGGTGATAATTTGTATTTTATTCACATAAAGTAACATGCATTGCGTTTCAGGTTCTCTCTGTCTTGAGAAAGGAATCTTAATTCTCCTTTCTACCTACTTGTAGCTGAACCGAACAGTACAAGGAAGGTCACATTTACAAGGTGAAAGACACTTACCCAAGAATGCCACCTGTCACAAAGACCACTATGAGATTCCCCAGATCCAGTGTAAAGGTGAAGACCAGCATCCCAATAAACGACAAGATGTACACAATCAGAGTCGTTTGTCTGTAAAGAAAGCCTACAGTTACAGCTAGCTAGTAATTAAAGGAATACTCCAAGTTAGATCTTAAAAAATAATAGTAGATTAATATTTGTATCCATTAGAAGGTTTATATGTGCAAATGTCACACTGACATCTGGTATCTCTTAAAAACCCCCAACTGTACAGATGTAAACGGTTTAAGCATTAAGATAACAATACATTAAAGAATAACTAGAATCCTAAATTTTTTTTTAGTTTTGGATGGAGTGGAGAGGAATTAGAACCCCTGTCAGTTTTTATTGCCATCTGTGTCCCCATTAGGGAGAGTCACCCTCTCCATTTGTCTTGTTTACCATCAATGAAAGTACAAGTTGAAGAAAATCCCAAAAATTGGCTTTTCCCCAGAAAAGTAATAGAGGGAAAATCTTCCAATGGGATCACTAGTTCTGGTGGCCTGGGGGTCTCCAAGAACTTCCCTTAATTTGCAGGGATTTCCGCTCACTTACTGTTTGGTTATGAGATAGGGAGCAAAGGGAAGTCTCTGCAATGGGACACAGATCGCAAAAATAAACCTTACATGGGTTATAACCCTCCCTTATTCTATCCAGAATGCAAAAAAGTTTTGCCTATAGTTTTACTTTAAATAGAGTAGGCTAATGGGGTGAGGGTCATATAGGACAATAGGGGTAGAAGTATGGCAGCGTGGGATGCGAGAGATAAAGGGAGAAGAAGGGGGAGTGGGACTTGGAAACAAGGGGTAATGGGATATAGGTGGATGATACCCTAGTATAGTCAGTGTGGAGGGAGAAGAAGTAAAGGGGAAAGAACTGGGAAAAGAAGCGGAGGGAGACGATTGGAGGAAGAAGAAATGGAGCTACGATGGGTGACACTCTTCATTTTTAATAAAGGACTTTTCGGAAACAGTCTTGTTTTTTTGTTACAACACTTTTTTTTTTGTGAATGGGTACAATGTACCCCATAAATATTCACATGGGGGCGGGACCTAGGGCACCCCTTGTTAAAGAGGGCTTCCAGATTCTGATAAGCCCCCCGCCCGCAGACTCCCACAACCACCGGCCAGGGTTGTGGGGGAAGAGGCCCTTGACCCCATCAATATGGGGACAAGGTGTTTTGGGGTGGGGGGGGAGCACACAGCCCCACCCGTCCCCTAAAGTTGAGGGCATTTGGCCTGGTATAGTCCAGGAGGATGGGGGGGGGGGGTGCTCACTCACCCCCCCCCCTTTTCTGACCTGCCGGGCTGCATGCTCGGATAAGGGTCTGGTATGGATTTTGGGGGGACCCCACTGCGTTTATTTTTTTTTTACATTTTGGCGTAGGGGTTCCCCTTACAATCCATACCAGACCAAAGGTATTGGGGGTGAACCCCATGCATTTTTTTTTATTTTGGTGTGGGGTTCAAGATCCATATCAGACTCAAAGTGCCAGGTATGGATCTGGGGAAGGGGGGGGGGGGGCCCCACGCCAATCTTTTTAAAAATAAAATTTGGTGTGAAGTTTCTTCCACACCAGAAGCAGAGGTATTGTTTTAATTGGTCAAAAGACAATCAACTCAAAGCCAGATCAAAGTCGGATCCTGTTCATTGAAGTCGCATAGAAGTCAGATCGGAAGGTCTACTTTAAGTAAGGGACAAACAAATTGAAGCCAATGCGAACTGCCACTTTAAGCAGTTACATTTTTTTTTGGAACAAAAAGTTTAAAATTCTAGGAATAAAAGTTGACCACTGTAAGCACACCCATCAGTGGCTTACCCCAACCCCTGTAACTGTCATCCATGAGGTCAGTGCATGTAAAGCTGGAAAAATATAAAGACAAGAGTCCATCTAATGAACACGACTATCATTACAGATACCAGAACACAATATTTTTGTGTCAGTGATCCTTTAAAAGTTTATAACGAGTAGTTTTCAGAAAGACATGATAGATGTTGAATCGCTGCATTTACTACCAGAGATCCACTCATTGTATATGGGGATGGAATGTGTACACAGAACACAGCAATCAAAACAGGTTAGAGATTCAATTTTCACCTACTTGTAAGTTTTGGTATAATCCAGCCACACACCACAGATGACAGAGCCAACCATTCCAGCTATGACCAGGGTGAGTCCAATCCGTCCTGCGTTTACTTCTTCCCCCTGTCAGCAATAACACCCAGACAGATTAGTGCATGTGTCAATTTCGCTCATCAGGCTAAAACCAGCATAACCGGACTTAAAGTGACACTATATGATATCCTTACAAAAAGAATCCATTCACACCCCCTACTTATTAGCTTTGCTATGTATTTTTCATTAAATGGTTTATTGCTGTTTTTTTTGGTCTCCTTGCAACATCCTCCATTTCCTTCTTACCACCATTTGTTTGGGACAAGCAGTGCACTTTAGTTGCAGTCATGTGAACTGCTGTATGCATATTGCACATCTCAGGTCCATACTCCATATCGGGAGTGAGCAAGAGAGGGCATCCAGGTTCCTAAATACAGTAGGACCATAGAGAACGAACATTCTAATAGGAAAGGAAGTCAGACCACAGCAAAAAAAAAAAAAAAAAAAAAATGTATTATATATATATATATATATATATACATACATATACACACACATACATACACATTTTAAGGATCTGAAGGAGGCTTTTGCGTTATACTATAGGTATACATACTTTAAAATAATTTTGTTACACCAGTTTAGTGTCATTATTAAGCCCAATGTCTCAGGAGGTCTAAAAGAACACACATCATATAAACCCTCTGCAAATATCTATATAATGAAACACACCACTAAAAAGACTCAATGTGTGATTTATATACTTGCTTTATGCCCATCTTCTGCATCGCTGGGCATCCTTCCATGAAGATTCCTAAGAAATGCAGAGCAGACAAGAACTCTCAAGAAGACACCTCCAGTCCATTGCAAAGCCCAACGAGCAGTTAAACCTTGCAGGGTGGGTGCAACCCCACAGCAGGGGGGCATTTAGTTTTCTCGGAGTTTGGCTTCAAGCATTAATCAGATTACTAGTTGGGCTCTGTATCTCATAGGTGCAGAGCTGTCACTTCAAGTTTGGGGCTCCCAGTGCAGTGCAGAGCAAATACCGTATATAGAACATGGATTAGGTTATTGTGAGCATGGAACATGTGGCCAGATTTTGAATTTTACTCAAAAATCCATTGAAGTTTATCTACTAAAGGAATAAAGGCTGCTCTCTAAACAGAGTGTATATTCAAATTTCAAAGTAAATAGGGTGCAGTGACGTTCACTTCAATTTTCTTGCTTTGTGCACTGGTCCAAATCCTTTGGTGGAGGGGGGATTATGGTGTGGGGTTTTTTTTTTTTTAAAGGGTTGGGCTTGGTCCCTTAGTTCCAGTGAAGGGAACTCTTAAAGTGGTTGTCAACCCGTGACAACCACTTTAACCTACAGGTAAGCCTATCATAAGGCTTACCTGTAGGTTCCCTGCACAATTTAGGGGATATACAGAGTACTTGCATGTGCCAAAGTCATTGAAAGAAGAAGTGACGTCTAGTGATGGTGGAGCGAATATCCGCCCGCACTTCCGGGTCTGACAGTGCAGTGTGCGTTCCACAGTAGTGTGGGACGCTAAGGGGAGCCCATGCCGGCGCGGTACACACTATGTGGCGGTTTCTTTTTGATCTAAAAGCCGAATGATCCTTGCTCTTGTACAAGTACATGGGGGTATGTAAAAAGGCACCGCTGAGCGCCAGTATGAGTACATCTCTGCTCTAATCTATATGGCATGGTTGAATGGTGATTAGCCTTTGGGACATGCACACCCAAATACCCAGACATCTGAATGGTGGTTGTTTTGTACCAATATAAACACTCTTGATATGAGCAGTAAGATTATATGTATACCAATATCTATCTGCACATACTTGTTCACTATATGCACTCAGCTCCCCACCCCTCCTCCCTCACCCCCAAGGGGGCTGGATTTAGTGGTTCGTTGCTGTGGTCTGACCGGAGTGCTCCCTGCCCTGATGTGCAGGTAACTGCAATTAGGGTTCACTACATCTATATATATATATATGTGGGGTAGGCCATTTGGTCCACAGGCTCTGAAGAAGAGGGTTCGCCCTAGAAAGGCGTTAGCCTGGCCGCTATGGACACGTTCTGGTCTCCATGCAGATATTGAGCGTCCCAGTAGTCCTGGAGGCATTCTGTTCAATTTGTGGCTCTGATATCCTTTTAAATCTTCTGTGTTTGTGAATATATATATATATAAAAAAAATTATATATATATATATATATATATATATATATATATATATATATATATATATATATATATATATATTTGTAATTTTACTCTCAAATATTTTACCAGAATTGCATTAGGTCGGTGCGCCCTTCTCTTGTTTCTTCGTTGGTTCATAGCGCTACAGTGGCCTTTATTCTTTATCTTTCAAAGCAGTACTGAAATGGGAGGTCAGCCAAGACTGCTAGAAGCTGTAGTTCAAGATTTAGGGCCGGTTCACACCACAGAAATGCAGTCTGGATAGGTTTCTGCATGAGCATTTTTGCTGCGTTCCAGTGCATTTTTCTATGTGTTTTTAATGCGTTTTTTTCCCCTCTTTTTTTTCAAAGTTTCCTTGTTTTTTTTCTTGTAATGCAATTAGATGCATTCTGGTGCATTTTTTAAGCGTTTTGCCACATTCCAGTACAGTTCAGAGCAGAAAAAATGCAGAATATGCTTTTCCTGCACTGGAATGCACGGAAACTCACTGCACTGGTGGGAACTAGGCCAGTGGAACGTTTTTGATGCAGAAAAAAAACAAAAACTCAACTGCATTTGGTGTGAACCGGCTCTGTTTTTTGTTTCTAATTTACTTTTTCATTTTCATCCCGTTTTCCACCTTCTTGTTTTTGTATATTGTGCATAAATGCATGAACTGTTATTAAAGAGTTATTTAAGGGCAGAAAACTGAATGCACCAAAATCACATCCTTTGAGTAGAAAAAAACAACCGACACACCTAAACGCTAGGTGCGTTTAGCACTTAAGCATTTATTCATTTCAATGACCAGAATAAATTATTATTCTGACCAATTAAATTAATAAACGCCCAAACATTTGACACGCCTGAACGCGTTTGAAAGAACCGGCTTTAGGTGCATTTTTTTAATGCTTCTTTTCTCCTGCCAGGTGAAAAGACTTCATAAGAGCCCAGTGTGCATGAAGCCTAAAAGGTTCAGTGCACCCAAAGGTGATATTTTAGTTAAAGCAGAACTCCAGGAATTATTTGGACTGCATACTAGCACTGGTCCAGTGGCACAATGTATGTATGTGTATATCATACCTGAGGGGCCACTGCAGAAGCTGGAAATCACTGTAATAGTTGGCATCCTTCCAGATTCCAGCTGGTGTTCTGTGCGAGAGGGTAGCTCCCTTGGCCTTGCTGCCATTCATGGAGCACCTTGTATTTTTTTAATGAATACAAAGCAATCTCTGATTGGATGAGGTGAAGAAAAGGGGGTGGCATCATCATGATATCCACCTTGTCCAATAAGAAAATGTCTTGTATTCAATGAGTTGACCATCGACTTCCTTTATGTCTTGGATACTCAACATTGAAATTTCCCAGCCTTAATTCCAAACACTGTTCCTTTCCACCTGAGAGTCTAGACCAGTGATGGCGAACCTTGGCACCCCAGATGTTTTGAAACTACACTTCCCATGATGCTCAACTACACTGCAGAGTGCATGAGCATCATGGGAAATATAGTTCCAAAACATCTGGGGTGCCAAGGTTTGCCATCACTGATCTAGGCTGTTCCCACCTTTGTGTGTTCCAGCTCGTTTTCTTACATTCTCCATAATATAAAATAATAATCTAGCAGGGAGAGTGGGAACCCATCATAATGTCCACAGCTGGTGTGCAGATCCAGATTATCATTGTGCGAGTTAACTCTCCAGCATCGGCCAAAACTGGAATCTGTTTTTGGTGAACAGACTCCGTAAGAGATTAAAAAAAAAAAATAATTATCAAACAGCTCTATAATTAAGACTGGAGTTCTTTTTTAAATAACCCTGAGACATGACGCAGATCACAGATGGGCATTCATTTGACAGTGATGTAGAGGAGACCGACCTTGTAATGAATTGTGATCATCTGGTTCAGCAGCGTGGACACAGAATAGAAGGAGCCGGTCATGATCCCTGCAATTAAAAGAACAATTTCTGATCTCATGCCTGAATAAATATTTCACCATGATAGGCCAAGGCTGATGATGAGGAACTGAACTTGACACTGCAAATACCGAGAACATGATTCACTAGAGATGAAGGACTGGATTGTCACCCATTTCTTCCTCTTACAGGGAGATTAGAGGACTGCATTTCACAGATATCATGTACAAACCTGCAGTTCCTAGTCATGGATTATAGAATAATACAGAAACTCTGATCTAGTACAATGCGGCTGTCTGATGACTAGTGGTACAATTTGTCTCCTGTCGGTGTTGCATGTTTATTGAATCCAATTTGCTCCAAGGAATTTTGCTGTGATCATCCCATGATCCCTCCTACCTCATATCACTCTATTCCATCTTATACACCTCCCCCCTCCATGTTCTCACCTCTATACCGAGAGGGAAACCTATTGAGCCGTGCAAATGAACAATTATGGATCTCTGTGGCCACACACTCTTATACAAGTGTAAAGCAAACACATTATACCTCTGACTTGGTCATTTTTTACTACAGACACTGGCATCGTAAAAGCAAAATGTTTAAATCAACTCACTAATGCCTAGATGCCCAGTACAAATTTAGCAGTGCCAGCATGCATCGGGCTTCTTTACAATAACTATATGATCTACTTGTATATGCTATATGCTCTGAATGTATGTATATGTATGTTCCTCCACCCCGAACTTGCTCGACCACACTATAATGCCACCCCTCCAAATCATTTGGTAAAGGGGGGGGGGGGATATGGTGTGGGGTTGTTATTCAGGGGTTGGGCTTGGCCCCTTAGTTCCAGTGAAGGGAACTCTTAAGGCTTCAGAATACCAAGACATTTTGGGCAATTTCATGCTCCCAGCTTTGTGGGAACAGTTTGGGGATGGCCCCTTCCTGTTCCAACATGACAACACACCAGTGCACAAAGCAAGGTCCATAAAGACATGGATGAGCGAGTTTGGAGTGGAGGAACTTGACTGGCCTGCACAGAGTCCTGACCTCAACCTGATAGAACACCTTTGGAATGAATTAGAGCGGAGACTGCGAGCCAGGCCTTCTCAACCACGTCAGTGCCTGACCTCACAAATGCGCTTCTGGAAGGATGGTCAAACATTCCCATAGACAGGGATGCTGTTAGAAATCATGGGGCCCCATACAGACTACCTGACAGGGCTCCCCCCCGCCCTTCCTGCTCATTCACAACCTTTGTTTTATCTCACGGTTACTGTGAAATTGTGTGAATGTGTCAATGCAGTGCATGTTATCTCAACTTGCAGAGCTTGGATTCATTGAATGAGTTTACCAAAAATGTAAACATTGCAGAATATACAGCCTCATGCTACATAACTAAGCTCAATTTCATGCTGAATAAACTAAATTATTAATGCATCTTAAATAGAATACTACTCTTTATTAAAATAATTTTGATAAAAATCAAAAAAAAAAAAAAAAAATCTGATTTAAATTAAAAAAAAAAAAAAAATCATTGATTTTTATCCACCCTGCACATACTCTAAAAAAGAGAGAGAGACAAACAGTTCTCTCTCACTTGGACTTCATGGTCCATGTTCCGCTACTCATCGGAATTCATCACCTGGGCAGAGGGGGGACTAAGCAACACTACCCAACGGCCACGTTGCAGTGATGCTTGTTCCTACTCTTTCTTCTCCCCTTGCTTTATCTCTAATCTTTTTCTTTATGCACAAATGTAACTTTGAGAATCCATCGAGTACTTGCTTCTGCTACATGATGTGATTTTTACAACTAACTTTTTTACAGCATAGCAGGTTTTCAAAATACGTTCAGATGTAATACTACATGATGCTTGCATAGAATATCTCCATCTGTGATGTGAGAGTCTTCTATTCCTTTAGTTCTGCCTCAGTATGTTGCTCTAACTCTGGTTTTCAACCTTTCTAGTGCCGTGACCCCTTGACAAAGGGAACCCCAACAGTAAAATTATTTTCGTTGCTGTAGACGGGGGGGGGGGTT
>BLSH010521061.1:357041-385149 GCA_018402905.1 Glandirana rugosa
GGGGGATACAGAGGTGGCTATGCACAGGGGGAAATACAGAGGTGGCTATGCACAGGAGGGGGTACTGTGTTTTATAAGAAAATTGTAGCTCCATATGCCTTTAAGAGCGCTGCTTGGCACTCAGATGACTCACTGCCCCTCCCTTCGTCTGGCAATTGCAGTGGGCAGGAGCGAGAATGACGTCAGTCAGGAGGGGAGGAGGAGAGACGCAGTGAGTCATCTGGGCGCCGAGCTGCGCTCTTAAAGGCATATAGCGGTTTTCCGACCCTGTGGATTGCTGCGAGACGTCACGACCCCCTGGAAAATCGGTAGTCGACCCCCCCAGGGGGTCCCGACCCACGGTTTGAGAAACGCTGCTCTAAGGTTGCATTCACACCTAGACGACACATTTTGGGCATATTTGAATCGTTTGCGCGTCATCGGGTGTTTGCAAACGCCGATATCGTGCTAATATGCGCGGTTGACGCTTTTCCATTGGTTCAATGTCAATAGAAAAGTATCAGAAACGCTGGAATATGCCCGATTCGCCCAACAAAAATACCTCTGGGAGTAGTTTGAGCGTAGGGTGTTTGGCTTCAGGCATTTTTGAGTGGAGATGTAAACCATCTCTATACAGAAACATTGATTTTTTTTTCCCCTCCAGCATTTTGTAGCTTCAGGCTTCAGGCATATTTGAGCTACATAACGCTCAGGGGTGAATGGACCCTAACTGATGTTTCTTGCTACAAACACGATACAATGCTATATTTCTGAAACCTCCCTGTTCATGTTATAGTGTCTTTACTTATCACGAATGGTGAGATTTCTTATGCTGATTGTATCTTTCTCCTTGTTTCCTTCAATAAAATAAGATTGAATTAAAAAAGGAGAGAGAAAGGACTGAGATCCTTTGCTAGTTTCAGGCAAAGAATAAAATTGTTTCTACAGGGGAAACGAGTACACCGCTTCCTCAAACAGTAGCACCCAACTATCACCTCTCACAAATACGAACAGATTAGCCAAGATGTCTTATGGATATGATCAAATATGGGTACTTCAATAAAGATCCTAACCCCGGTGCTAAATCTTTGTAAATTGTGACTTAACTGGGCTAAGAATTACCCCCTTCCCCCTTCCAATCAAGAGCTTTCAACCTGAAATGTCAGATAAAAGGTGTCAATTAATATGAAGGTCACACTATTCTACTGGAATAGCCAGATATCACCTAAAGTGTATGGGCATATTTATGTGCAAACTGTAGTGATTGTCTATAGAAACTATAAACCATTCAGGGAACATTTATCAGAAAGTGCATTCCGAAATGAAAGCCGAACGCTCAGTGGTTGCTTGGGGTTTACTACTATCGCGGCACAGTGGTGTAGTGGATAGCACTTTCGCCTAGCAGCAAAAGGGTTGCTGGTTCAAATTCCGACCAGGACACTACCTGCCTGGAGTTTGCATGTTTTCCCTGTGCCTGCGTGGGTTTCTTCCGGGTACTCCGGTTTCCTCCGACACTCCAAAGACATGCTGGTAGGTTAATTAGATCCTGTCTAAACAATTGCCCCTAGTATGTGTATGAATGAGAGTTAGGGACCTTAGATTGTAAGCTCCTCGAGGGTAGGGACTGATGTGAATGTACAATGTATGTAAAGCACTGCGTAAATTGAAAGCGCTATATAAGTACCTGAAATAATAATAATAATCTGTACCTTTCAATAAAAACACAAGAAGACTGGACTAACAATGGAGACTCATGAAAACACAGAAGTCATAGATGGTGGGTCCATGCATCTTACCATAACTAATCAGAAGAAGAACAAAGGGAACATTTTTGAAGAGATTAATGATGGAGACCTTGTAGGAATAGTCTTCCACTGAGCTGTCCCTCAGAACGGCTTGTGATTGGCTGGGGGGGATCTTCGGCCTCTCTTTAAATACTGAAATAAAATAACAAGCCAAGTCAGATGATAAATGTTACAGTAGATAGGTCGTCTTCAGTATACAATCACATCCTTATTGCTTTGCCAACAATAACCAAATTTAATTTAATGTTAAGTAAGATAGATGAACAGCACATAGCCGGATGTCCAATACACTTGGCCATGTGATCTCTGATGAAGGGGAGGATCAGAGTTTAGATAAACTCATCTTTCCCTTCAGTAGAGACCGATACTGGCCATGGGTCTGAAGGAACACGAAGAAGGCCTGGAGCAGGAAGTTCTCCAAAAAATTTTTTTTTAGGTTATCAATTCCAAGGGGCTTAAAAAAGCCTGACCAGCTGACACATTCTACAAAGAGGAAAAAACTTCACCTCTGGCTTAAAATGGATTTTGATTCTGGACTGAATTCAGACTGGGCACGCCAATCCGATTTTTAACAGATTTGCCTAGTCGTGGATACAACCAAATCTGATCATTTAAAAGTAATACTAAGACCCCTTTCACACTTATGCGACGAGATTTTGCCATGATGTTACCGCGATTTGGGATCAGTACGACTTTGTTGCAACTTTGGCTCAATGAAAACATATTACAAAGTCATACAGAAGTAGTACAGAAATCGCATCTATATTATTCAGGTGCAATTTGCATGAGGGTTTAACATTGAAGTCTATGGACCGCAGGTTGCATCAAAGTTGGACCACAGTAATGCAGGGGCTACTTTGAAGTCGGCAGGAGGGAGGGGCCAGGAGTGCCGGCGAGGGACCCAAGAAGAGGACAATCTGGGCTGCTCTGTGCAAATCCACTGCACAGAGCAGGTAAGTATAACATGTTTTTGCATAGCATGCATTAAAGTATAATGAAAGGCAATTTTTTTTTTTAGTTTTGGATAGAGGGTACCCTGCATTCTGCACCCCCATAAGGAGATTCACCCTCTATATTTGTCCTGTTTACCATATCACTGAAAGTAAAAAAAAATCTCAAATTTTGGGTTGCCCCCAAAAGAAATCTTTCAATGGGGACAGCAATTCTGGTGACCTGGGGTTCCCCAAGGAATTCCCTTAATTTGCAGTGATTTCCTCTCACTTCCTGTTTGGCTATGGGACAGGAAGTGAAGAGGAATCTTTGCAATGGGACACAGATGGCAAAAAAAAAAAAAAAAAAAAAAAAAAAAAAATCTGACAGGTACAGTCTTCAGGGAAGAAGAGAAAGTGGGAACAGGACTATGACCTTTAAATACATCAGCAGTGTGAACAAATTTCAGCAGAGTATATTTGACTATGAAGCCAAAATCAAAGACACGGGGACATAACCTCAAACTAGCAGGAGGACTGTTCAAAACTAATTGTAGAAAGTATTACTTTACAGAAAAAACAGACTTCCAGGAGAGGTGGTGAGTCAACTGTAAGTGGTATTAAACATGCTTGGGACAGACCTAGATCTATACTCTGACAAAAATAAAAAGAAATAAAAAAATCTCAAGTAGCAGATTTGATGGACCACTTGGTCGACTTTCTGCTGTCACGCTTATGTTTCTACTGATAAAGCCAACTACTTGATCTACTAGCAGAACCGGAGGCCTTAGAGGTTGGTTGGTGGTGGTTGAGGTGTCCTGACTGTCAGCAGTTTAGTTCTAAAACCACTAATTTGCCCCATAGTTAGAAAAAGTATGGACACCTTGGGAAGCAATCATCTATTAAATATATACAGTACATTAAAGTGGATGTATACCCGATTCATGAAATTTGAGCTGGGCACAGATCAGTATTGTTTTATTATCACTCCTTAAAGCACTGTGTCCCGTAGCGGTCTCTTGTTCAGTTCTTCTGTTATCAGCCTGACAAGTTCTCCGTCACATATGATAAAAGCAGCCAGAGTTTTATGTTGGGGGGGAGCTATAAATAGATTAGCACAGTGCTCAACTATACAAAGAGAGCTGAGAGTCTCTACAGCAGATACATGTAGGCTGTTCACTTCACTGGGTATATGTGAGGGTTTACATCCACTTTAAAATAAAATACATGTTGCACACAACTTTTACATACAGTATGTACGTGTCATTTTTCCATTTTCAACCTAGTGCTACTTTTTTTACAGAGATTTTATGCTAATCACAACAACTAGATTGCCAAACACTAGATATTTCTCCAAAATGTTTGGTCCTCTAGCTAAACATCACCTATGTGTAGGAGGGGGCTAGGTCAGGCCTCCCTATTGTCAAGTATGGGGGGTGAAGCATAGCCTGTGATGTGTTTGCCCCGATCTACTTGGAAATGTCAAAGCAGTCAGGTGACTGCCGCTTTGATATTGCTGCTAGGAGAAATCTAGCATAGAAATAGGTTGTCCTCGATAATGGCAACATCGTCGGGAAGCATATGTTCTGATTTACTCCAAGTTCTTATAATATTTTGGTGGCCATCTTTGGATGCAATCTGCAAGGTGCCACCTAGCGGGGATTAGAGTTAGGAAAAGAACCATGTCTGGTCAGGGAGAATTAGACCTCACCATTGGGAATGGGCTAGGATAGAAAGGCTGTGGAGATTGGAAGAGAGTGATCCATTGGGTGTCCTGTTTTGCAGCAACCGGCCAGAAGGCATGGGTCTGCTCTTCACTGTGGTCTCCCATCTTGGGAAACCGTGAGATGGATAAGAAGAAGGATAAAGGGACTGACACTATTCAAAAATTAAGTTAAGAGAAATGTGGGGACTTCAGAAAGTCTTCTCCATTCATTGATTGGTAAGGGAATAGCAGGTGTCCATGAACCATGTATATTATATGCCTGGAATTGTTCTTGGCTAGCCTGTTGAATTGTGACTTTATTCGAGTCCCAAAGAAAGTAACTACTCCAAAAAGGCAAAGTATTGCATTTCATTGTTATTTTACGATTTCTGGTTGGATAAAAAGTTTATTGGATTGGAACTGTTGTGAAGAGACCCATTTTGGTATTGCCATTGGTGCCTACCTGCTACACCATCACTATCCTGGGATTACAAGACACATCTATGCATCTGCCAATCAAGGTCTAGACTCTGTCCAATGCAATTTATCACTGCAACATTGAAGCCTAAAAAGAGACCCTCTCACCATTCTGTGAAAAAGTATAAAACCTGCTTTGTACACAGATTACCAATTAGTTTTCACCAGCAAAGAACATCAAAGAAAAAGAAATGATGGCTCACAAATCAGTAACACTTAAAAAATTACACATACATTGAAGTAATCCAGATTTGCTTGTCTAAGATAATGATAGATTAACCTGAATACACAGATAATAAAAACTAACAAACTGTCAGGATTTCACATGAGAACAGTTTAAATACTACATGACTTCTTTGCTACATGTATCAGTGTGCATTGGACACAGCGTTTATGTAACTGCACATAATCTATTACAATTTCCCATAGACATGAGATGATCAGGACGGAGTCCAGCCAAATCTGATGATCATTAGGTCTATGGCTAGCATCAGAGGATTTTTTTTAAAAATATGAACACGTGACTGGCTGGGTCAGAATGGATGGATTTCTACAGGGACCACTGAGACAATACTAGCGGCGGAAGGGGGAGGGCTGGTGCCCTAGTCCAGGGATCTCCAAACTGGGGCAGATTGTGATCAGTGGGAGTAGAAAATGCCCATTGCCAGTGGAGGTGAACAATTCCTCAGGTTTGCCTGTCAGTGAGAGTAAAATAAATTACATAGTGCTTATGGTAAGTAGCAGTGGTGGCTGGTGCGCAATAATTTAGGGGGGGTCTCAAACAAACCTGTCCCCCTCACTCGCACAATTGATATACATTCCCCCTCCCCTTGGAGAGGAATGCGGCGATCAGTCTGGCCTCACCTTAGGAGGCTGCTCCTCGCGCCAGGCATTGCTTCTCCTCCCAGCCGAACAGGAATTGGGTCCTGAGTTCTAAGACTCCCTGGCCAATCAGGTCTCAGGACCCGCATCCTAATTGGCAGGGAGAAGCAGGAAGACATTAGTGAATATTAAATTCGCTAATGTCACACAACTGGGTGGGCTCACCGTGCAGTGCTCTGCACCCCGAACCCACCCTTTTTTTAAGTCAATTAGAGCTTCTAATCTGGTTCTTCGAAAAAAAAAAAAAAAAATTGAAAGCTATGCATCCGGGGCCCTGCATGTAGGGGTCGGTGCATGGATTAGGGGAGTGGCACCCCTGCGCCCCTAATGGAATGGCCGCCACTGGCAAGTAGGTAGAGGAATAGTATCCTAGGATTGGTGTCGGTGGGAAGAATAGTTCCCCATCGTTGGTGTCAGTGGGAGGAATAATGTCCCACCATTGGTGTCAGTAGAATAGTGTGCCATCTTTGATATCAGCAGAAAGAATAGTGTTCCATTACTGGTGGCAGTGGGAGGAGTAGTGCCCCGGTGAGAGAATTTATGCTCCACTGGTGGTTTCAGTGAAAGGAATGGGGCCTCATCATTGGTGTTAGTGGGAGGAACAGTTGTTTGGTGGTTTGATCCAGGGCCGAAACAACTAATCGATCAACTAATCGATTACTACTTTCATAATCGATTAATTGGCCAGCCGATTAGTTGGCCTGCATACAGAATGCATTACTGTATTTGTTTACATATCAGGAAATACAGTGCAGCACACATACAGCTCAGTACGTGCCTGAGAACTTGTGAATGTGTGAGGAGCAATGCCTCATGGGACATGTAGTCCTGGGCAGGAAGAGGGTGGTTCTAAAGTCAGAAGTTTTTTTACCTCGCTATAGGGGGCTCCCTATAATATACTTAGCAGCTTGCTATTGGGGCACTCTGAAGGCAGGAGGAGCCAGAAGCATCAGTGGGGGACCCTAGAAGAGGAGAATCAGGACTGCTCTGTGCACAACCATTACACAGAGCAGGGAAGTATAACATGTTTGTTGTTTAAAAAAAATACTTTAAAGACTCAGGGAAGATGAGAATCTGAACCCAGAGAAGGTGGAAGCTTATAGACTGGAGGTATCAGAAGGCATTACAATGACATTTAAAGTAAACTTTTACCAGAATTGGTAAAATTCCTCTGCTCCTTCCTCTGCTCTCCATCCTGACAGATCGAGGGCAGAGGGGGCGGAGGAGCACGAGGGGGGACCAGAGGAGCACGGAGGGGGATCAGAGGAGCACGGAGGGGGATCAGAGGAGCACGGAGGGGGATCAGAGGAGCACGGAGGGGGATCAGAGGAGCACGGAGGAGGATCAGAGGAGCACGGAGGGGGATCAGAGGAGTACGGAGGGAGGCCAGAGGAGCATGGATGGGGACAGGAGCATGGAGGGGGATTGGAAGAGGATATGGGAGACAGTCAGGGGGTGATTGGTGCGGTGGAGGGAGTTACAATCACCGTTGTTCCTGAATACATTTCATGAAAGCCACAGGAGAAAAAGCGGCTGTCATCGGCTTTAACGAAATGTATACAGGGAGATCGGCATTGTAACTCCCCCCTCCCACTGCACTGATCACCCCTGACTGCCCCAGTATCACATTTGGCATCAGAGCATTTTGCCCGAGTACAAGTACTCGGGCAAATGCTTGGTATCGGGAAACCGATACTAGCATCGGCATCGGTGCAACCCTAATACATAAAGTAGATACCTACGCTAACCCCTGTAAGTGAAACATGTCTAAGGAGTGTGGTATGTTGGGTGGAGACAGAATGTACGCACCCATTTCATGGAATAAAACCATATGAAGAATTTAAGATGGAGCGCAGCTCAATTTTTTTTTAAATTACTGATGTTTGTATTATTCTGTTATAAGACTTTGTAATACTAAACAGTCCTGTGCTGAAATTGACAGGATCTTGATAATGAAACCTACCCCTTTTAAAGCCTTTGGGATTCTTTCATAATTTTGCACAATATTACCATATAAATGTAGTTAAATGTATTTGTGGCTTGGTTCTAACATACATTCAGTAAAAGATATTTTCTTTTCATTGAATCTGACCAATCATACAAAACTGATGCACAATTCTACAGCTGCATCATACAAATACAAGAATGATAAGAACTCAAAGAGGCTGCCGGAATTTTCCATCCTGTAACAAACACAGACATTTAAGGATCCATGTGGAAATTTCCACTGTTCCAGGATAAATGTCTTCTGTGGAAGAAAATGAAAAAACGATAGAACATCGTCATTGCTCCCTCAGTGCTGGTTTTTGGTGCACCAATCATTAGTGAGCGATGGATGAAGACTACAGAATTTGTGAAGTGCCGCGCTGCCTGTAAAAAATTCCAACTGTCAAAGGATTTGGTCAGAAGATCAAAGCAAGCCACGGATTGGCCATCATGGATCACAATACTTTTCCTTTCCTTCAGTTTGGAAAAAAAAAATCTGCTTCCCGATAAGGATTTATAGCAGGACTATTTAAGGCTTGCAGATGAACTACCTACCATTCATTCCTAACCATATCACCACTAATTACACAGGCTTCTTTTCACATGGGAGTACACAATAGTGAGAATTTAGAGAGACTGGCAAAAACAGTTAAAGTGGGCAAAAAATTATTCTCTCCCATCAAATGAAGTTTCACTTCCCGCTTCCTTCGATTGATTACAAAGGATGAAAAAAATGTAATCTTGCCTACCACTGTAAGATTTAAAAGGATGGGTTGGGTTGGTGGCCATGATGTTCTGGAGCACCACTTTAAAACAGCACTTTGTTTACTATAAGGTTTATAATCAAGCTGTCAGACAGCGCTGAGCACAGGCAAAATGTCAAGAAACAATCAGAGGGACTCTGTGCCTTGTGATTGCTGTAACAGCCAATCACAAATGTAAACACTATTACTGTTTACACTTGAGAGCCCTCCCCTTCCTCCACTGTGAGAGGAAGGGAAGTGCTCTTAAATGTAAACCGTAATAGGGTTTACATTTGGGATTGCTGTGATTGGTTGTTACAGCAATCACAAGGCACAGAGCCAGTACAGAGGAGCACGGAAGAAGGAAGGGAGGGATCATAGGCAGCAGCAGATTTAAGGTTAGGATTTTAAATTAATATAACTGTGGGATTGTTTTTAACACTTTCACCCTCCTCTGAGCGTGAACTGTACAGCTTATCTCCATCCTGTCTCTGACCTGTATAGCCTCGCTCATCTAAACCTCTCATCTCCATCCTCCCACTGTATGTGACCTGTACCATTAACCCCCTTCACCACCTCCCCTTTCTTTGTATGAACTGTACATTAAAGTAGGTAGAGGCAAAACATGGACTTTCAGGGTACAAAACACCAATGTATTGAATTCAAATAATTTTATTTTTATTATTGTTCAGTTATTAAAACCCACATACAGACATATACATTGCCCTACATAAGCGGGCTAAACATTATTTATGTATTTTTGTATTATATTTTCTATAGTGTACCCCTCTGTGTTTTGGTTCCCACACTTGCCCCTGGGAGGGCTTATTCTCTATCCCGGGCTTTTCTGGACCTACTGGGCGACCTGTGGGATGAGTACCCCCATAATTGTGCCTTGGAGAATCCCTTTGGACTACGTGTGTGGTGGGAAGATTATCCATGGTATGTTGACCTCCTGACAGGGACTTCCCTTAGGAGCCTATGACTTTGTGGGAGCTCCAGGTCAATGGATGTTAAATACATTTATGGTTATATGAATATATGGATCTAATTATTATGTGTATCTTTCGTAGAATATTTCTCAAACTGAAACTGTATCTTTCTGACGAAGCGGTTGTAGCTGCGAAACATGTTAAAGTACAGCCGGATGAACCTCCTCTGGATTTCTTCCTTGGGGTCACACTAATAGGCTTCCTGGCTACCAGTTTCAGATATCCTGTAAAGTTTGTATATAAAGGACTATGTATTCTTTAGCCTGTTTATGTAGGGCAATGTATATGTCTATAGAATGCATAAAGGGGCCAAATATACCCCAAAGAAGAAAATGGGACTTTAATGGTGTCGGTTAAACCCCACCTCTGGAAAAATAAGTCTAAGCACAAACATTCATTTAAAATTACAGTTTATTGTTACATGATAAAATATGCCCACATGGGCTTGTGTTTAGCAAAACATGACAAGATAAGCAGACAACCCCAAATGACCATAATATATATGCACTCAGGCAAAGTATGCAATCACCCCCCTAGGGAAAAACAAATAGCACATTTGCTACCCGATAGAACCCAGTAGGAGAAGGTGAGATGGAAGCGCAGGATGCAACTGGTGCTAGGTCCTATACCAACGCGTTTTGCCTTGTAAGGCTTCCTCAGGGGAAACCAACAGAATTTGGGGTATATGATCCCTATAAAAACACAAAAACAGATATTTATCTCTATCTCTTCTTTTTGGTATAACAAGGTAATTGGATGAGAAAATGTTGGTAGATGCTTTGTTTGAATACTATATATTTGTCTCTATTGATTCTTATTGAGTAGAAATAAGATGTTATAATGAATGCTATATATGTCATACATTCTATGAGACTGTTTTTGTGTTTTTATAGGGATTATACACCCCAAATTTTGTTTGTTTCCCCTTAGGAAGCCTTACAAGGTGAAACGTGTTGGGATAGGACCTAGCACCAGTTGCATTCTGCGCTTCCATCTCACCCTTCTCCTACTGGGTTCTATCGGGTAGCAAATTTGCTATTTGTTTTTCCCTAGGGGGGGGGAATTGCATACTTTGCCTGAGTGCATATATATTATGGTCATTTGGGGTTGTCTATGCTTATCGTATCATGTTTTGCTACACACAAGCCCATGTGGGCATATTTTATCATGCAACAATAAACTGTAATTTTAAATGAATATTTGTGCTTAGGCTTATTTTTCCAGAGGTGGGGTTTAACAGACACCATTAAAGTCCCATTTTCTTCTTTGGGGTATATTTGGCCCCTTTATGCATTCTCTTATCTTTAAGGGATGGGGTGTCGGCTTTAAGTATTAGCCTATGAATCTTAATATATTTCAATGTATATGTCTATCTCTATGTGGGTTTTAATAACTGAATAATAATAAAAATACAATTATTTTAATTCAATACATTGGTGTTATGTACTGTGAAAGTCCATGTTTTGCCTCTACCTCCATATTCCCTCTATCAAATCTTTTTGGACGTAGGTACTGTATCATAATGCTATTGGTGGTTTAAATACTAATATGTACATTAAAGTAGGATTCTAGCCTAACCATAACTAGGTTTAAAAATGCCCCCCCACCTACAACATACCCTGCCTAACCTGTATTCTTACCCTTTTTTTTTTTTTTTTTTTGAACTACTCTCTGGTCCAGTCACAGGAACTGCAGCTCTGTCTTCCCAACGGCTGAGGCACGAGAGCCTATGATTGACAATATGGTTCTGGGAATTGACAGCCCTTGTTAAGCACTCCCTTCTCTCCCCTGCAGCCGCCTCTGACTGACACAGGGGATCACGTGACCGGAACAGAGCAAACTAAAAAGGTTTTTAGGCAGCGTGATACACTGAATCTAGTGTACCATTACAAAGTCCTATGTTTTAACTACCTCAATCAGCATGTTTCTTCAACTTCCAAAATGGGGGTAAAAAAGGAGATGAGGTGTCTACTTTTGAAAAAAAGAGCCATTTTGGGGGTTCATACGGTCCTGGCATTGATATTTGTTATGATTTGTAACAAAGGATAGAAAACATTTTTTCTCTTATATAATAAATAATAAAGCACCAAAAGAAAGCTATATTTAACAAATTATATAAAAATTGATATGAGTAGAGTGTTGCATGATGAGTACATCAAACTACCACAGCACTAAAAACTGAAAAATGGCCTGGTAATGCAGGGGTATATACAGGCTAGTACTACTGGTTAAAGCTGCTATAGGTAGATTCGATTCTACTGGATTTTCTTATGTACTTATATTCTTATGTACTTATACAGCGCAGGCACAGTACGCAGCACGCAGAGTACATGGAACTATTCACAGTCTAGGGCGGCACAGTGGTGTAGTGGTTAGCACTTTCGCCTGGCAGGAAATGGTCGCTGGTTCGAATCTCAACCACGACACTACCTGCCTGGAGTTTGCATGTTCTCCCTGTGTGGGTTTCCTCCAGGTACTCCGGTTTCCTCCCACACTCCAAAAACATGCTGGTAGGTTAATTAGATCCTGTCTAAATTGGCCCTAGTATATGTATGAATGTGAGTTAGGGGCCTTAGATTGTAAGCTCCTTGAGGGTAGGGACTGATGTGAATGTACAATGTATATGTGAAGCGCTGTGTAAATTGACAGCGCTATATAAGCACCTGAAATAAATTAAACGCACTAGGGCCAAATTTTGGTTTAAAGCTTCCAATAGGTTTTTTGATTGAGGGAGGAAACCCAAACACAAGAGGACCATGCAAACCCCATGTACACATAGCTCAAAACAGCTATACAAATATCCAGGGCTGTCAGAGTCAATAATTCCCCCTGAATAAACGCTGTACTGTTGTTTCTGAAGTTTAGTAAATACGCCCTATAAGGACTGTTTTATTTATCTTGCACAAATAGGGACAATGCACAAAGTGACACTGTGCCATACATTCACAGTATAGGCTGCTTTTATCTATGGAAAGGCACCCTATCATCTGACCTCTCACAGTATTCTGGGAACATGCAGGGCATTCACTTGCAATATACAACAGCTACAACAGCTTGCATCATGCAGTGCGGTGTTTACATTGGGTTTGTTACAAGTATAGCTGGCTGACCTCATATAACTGAGCACATTGCTTAACAGTGTCAACGTGAGACAGCAAATTCTACAACTCCGGAGCTCCAGGCCCAGTTGCATAATTGCCTGACATAAATCTGCTGATTATTGGATCAGAGGAGTGCCTAATCCTCAATTACATGTTGGGAGACATGTTCTGATGACAGCAGGATAACAATTCGTAAAATGCACCAATTAGAATGCTTACACGAGCAAAAACCAGATGTTCATTTCTAAATACAAGTTACAGAGAATGTACCGTGCTACTCACAGACAAATGATTTATAAACTGTGCAGCCAAAACACATCTACACCCCCATGTACAGCATTGGAGCTGCACTACATTTGGACTTTAATACATCTCCAGTACCATGGCAGCTAAACACGTCCCATAGCTCCCAACTGTCCCAAATTTCAAAGGACTGTCCCTGATTTGGAACAAAGTCCCTCTTTCCTCCTCATTTGTCCCTCATTTTGGTCTGATCTGTATAGTTGTATATAAAATACATTATTTATCTTTCAAAAAGTGATTCCCCGTGCTAAACCTTTCATCCAATTTCTAAATTGCTGCATTTGTAAATTTCAAAAGCCAGTATAAAGGAATAGTAGTGGGAAAAAAAAAAAAAAGCGTTTGTGGGTTTAATTAATCATTTTTTAATATAAATTCTCCTTTAAAGGGGCGTGGCAGGGGTGTGTTCTATGCCAATAGGTGTCCCTCATTCCCATCTCAAAAAGCTGGAAGGTGTGCATGTGCTGTTGTCCCTCAACCCACAACTAAGCCCTATTTGCATATAAAATGGTCATACATCCTCGTCACATGAAAGGAGTGAACCAGGAAAAAGCTTAACTCTAATGCTTTAAGCCTCATGCACACTGGGCATAACAAATGATGCTAATACAGGTACATTTGGGGGGGTTCTTTCAGCCTGTAGAAGCAACTCTATGTTAGCCTATGTGTCTATACACATTTGGGAATATACAGGCTGAAATAAATAAATAAATTAATTAATTAAAAAAATCGGCAGACCTTTTTTGGCCATGCCCATATGACAGACGCCAGAAGTTTTGGTTGGCTTCTGTCAGACGGGCTGCAGGCTGAAATGTCAGCGGTGCCACACTTCAGTTGGGGGAACCTTCAATCCAACCTAGGGAACCTTCCATGCAGACGTGTTAGCTGACCCGTTTAGGCTCAGCTGTGCGTCATCTAGAAGAGGGGAGATGTAACATAAATGTAAGCGCAAGATAGTTTTGTCTTAGCAAGATGTGATGTGATCAATAGAAGTAGAATCATAGATAGTAGTTTAATTCTGTGTTATTAAAAATATAGTATTCAATGTCAGCCATGCACATGTTCTTACATTAGCATTTGAAAAGAACAGAGCCAGCTCCAGGGATTCGAGCTGACACCTAGGTGGCAATAAAAATTTCCCCAGCAGGGTAAACATAAGATTTGTTACCTACCTTCCTGAAGCTTCAAACAGAAGTCCTAGCCTTCTTGGCTGCAGGGACCCGCAGGGGAAATCTGTAAGGCCCCAGAACGTCTAAATGCTTTGATTATTATCAACAGATCAAAATAATGCATTTTATCTCTCATAAAAGCTGAAATATTAGTGGTAGAGAGATGAAAATAATTCCTTTTGATCCTATACGTGTTGAGCTACAAATACATATCAATCTGTATTGATAGCGTGGGTAGAATCTTAGCAAATCACGCAAAACCGTTAGATGGCGCTGGATTGCAGCAGGTAGACTGTGATTGGTACGGTCACGATCGGAGCAATGTGCTGGTTTTGGAAACCCTATCCATGGACCCAGCAATCAGCACTGTTCTGACCCAATGCTAGTCACTTCAGAACACAAAACATCCTGTGGGCTGGGACGGGAACACCCCCCCCCCCCCCAGGGTTGATTGGCCAGCCCACATCCATATTTCAATAAATTGGGGAGCCTGAGATTTGGACGGTGTGCTTCCACCAAGTCATTTCTAAATTGGGGAGTCTTCATAAAATTCTCCGACATACTTCTGTCCAGGGACAGCCATTGCCAGTTCTTTCCAGCACACAGCATCTGTCGGAACGGAACGATTACAGAACAGGTAAGTATATTGATTTTTTTCTTTACAAGGCTAGATCGATTAGGCTTAGAATGGGGCAGAGAGTAAGTTTAGAGTTCGTTAGGTTTTGACTAAGCTTCCACTGTAAGTGTACATTTTTTTCTAGTGTTTTGGGGAAACAAAATGCTTATAAAAAAAAAACGCAAAAAGCCTAAACGCATGGACAATATGTTCCATAAGAGCATTCTTTATGCTGCTTTTTCTGCCAGCAGTTCTGGCATTTTTAATGCTGCCCAGTGTGCATGGACCCTTATTGAAGCTTCCCATGCAATCATCTATGCTAGCTGCTCTGTAAAGCAATTTAATTTCCCAGTACTAGGCTGTATTTTAGCAAAGCTACATGAGAAAACTACTTACTGGATATGTATAGCAAGAACATCACTTTAGTGAACGTGTCCTTTAAACATTTTCCCCACCCCATGAGGAGCAGCCACCTACCAAATTACCTATCCTCAGCCCAGCCCACACTCCCAGCACCGCACAGCCAAAAGAAATCCTGGGCGCATCCAGCTCCTCCTGCTCTCTACTCAGTCCATTCATTCTCATAGATGTACTCCTCTAAAGTTATCCTTTAATGTATTAAAGCACCAAAAAGTGCCTTCACATACCTGACTGTCTTCCTGAGTACCAAGCGAACCCCAAATCCAAATTTCAGTATGCAAATATTGACTTCTAGCTTCAAATGCAAAGCTACCATCCAATTTTAATGCAATGCTCCATAACCTGTAGTAGAGAGGTTCATAATGTAGGAGGGGGTACTGTGGGTGGCGGCAGGGGGTCAGGGATCACAGCTCTGACTTTGACTTGGAGGTCAATAGTTTCATACTGACCAAACCAAGTGTAAGGACTTCAAACTATAAAGAGGTAGATACAAGTGTAACATAAATGTAAAGTGTAAGATAGTTTGCCTTAGCAAGATGTGATGCCATTTCTAGAAGTAGTATAATTGTGGATGTAGTTTAATTCTGTGTTATTAAATAGATAGCATGCAATGGCAGCCATGCCATATGTAATTTCATTAGCATTTGAATAGGTACAAGCCAGCTCTACGGATCGAGCCGACTTGACATCTAGGTGGTAATAAAAATTCCCCCGCAGGGAAAACATAAGTTGACACCTAGACGCCAATAAGGGTTCCAAATCAGAGTAACGTGAGATTTGCCACCTTCTGGAAGCTCCAAACAGCCATAAGCTTTGATTAGTATCAACAGATCAAAAGAATACATTTCATCTCTTAAAATCTGAAATATTAGCAGTAGAGAGATGAAAATCATTCCTTTTGATCATATACGTGATGGGCTTCCAGTACATATCAATCTGTATTTGTAGCTTGTTTCGGTTCCCAGAAAAACACACAAAACTGTTAGATGGCACTGGGCTGCGGAAGGTAGATTGCGTTTGGTACTGTCGCGAACGGAAAAAGACGCTGGTTTTGGAAATCCTATCCATGAACCAGCAGTCAGTGTCGTTCTGATCCAATTCGACGTTGGTCGTTTCAGAAC
This sequence comes from Glandirana rugosa, assembly GCA_018402905.1. Taxonomy (NCBI): domain Eukaryota; kingdom Metazoa; phylum Chordata; class Amphibia; order Anura; family Ranidae; genus Glandirana; species Glandirana rugosa. The sequence goes on from BLSH010521061.1 coordinate 373,267, forward strand.
ATGAAACTTCCTGTGGGCTGGGAGGGGAACACTCCCCAGGGTTGATTGGCCAGGGGCTAACGTCCAACCCACAGCCATATTTCAATAAATTGGGGAGTCTCCATGTTCCAAGGGTGCTCTCATGAAGTCAGTTCTAAACTGGGGGGTCTCCATAAATTCTTCAACATACTTCTGTCCAGGGATAAGCTGCAGTAACGTAATGTTTATTTCTGTTTTTATTCCTTTTTATTTTCATAGCGAATTGCCAATTGTATGTATTGTCTGTTTATCTTTTTGTATTTTTTGTAACTCCTTTTTCTTTGTATATATTTTATGCATTGCCCACTTTTGGGATATTATATGTTAAAATGAATAAGTGACTTCTGTGTACTAAACTAGGACTTATATCTCTAGAGAGATTGTTGTATTTTAGTGCCTAAATACTCGGTCTAAGCTACGTGCCAATGGGTATGCAATTGCTCTGTGTGTGGGCAGATTTCATGTAGATTGTAAATTAACAGATCTGCCAGATGGAGATCTGTGTGTGTGTGGTGGCTCAGCAGACCAGTCCGCGGAAACTGTTGAGTGGTGGCAGGCTATCGTTTATTGTGGGTCTGTGGACAGTGGGAAGAGTGATTAGCACCAGGGTTTTAGCTTGCAGGATAGCTAGAGAAACCCTAGAAGTGTGTATTAAGGCTGGGTTCACACTTGTCCGACAAACAGACCAACATTGTGAGCACAAATCGCATTACGTCACCAAATCAATGTTTCCCTATGAGAGCCGTCTTAACTGGTCCGACACAAGTCGGTCCGACTTTGAAAAAGGTTCCCGTACTACTTTGGTCCGACTTTGGTCCTACTTCAGCCCATTGAATATCATTGAAGTAGGATCAAAGTCGGATCCTTGTTCTAACCATCCGACTTGTGACATCCGACTTGGTGATTACAGCAGCAGTAAAAGGAATTTATCTCACACTAGGATTATTTTGATTGGTGAAAGGACAAGTCACTATCTCAAAGTCGGAGCAAAATCTTATCTTGTTCATTCAAGTCGGATGGAAGTAGGACCGAAGTAGGACAGAAGTAGGACTGATGTTGCAGGGCAAAGTAGGATCAAAAGTCTGACCGTTTTTTGTGTCGGATAGTGTGAACCCAGCCTAATTGCTAGACTGCTCCCCAACCCTTAGAGTGCACCAGATTGTATGCAAGATTCATATCTGCCTGTGTGTGGTCAGCCAGCTGGATTGGAGTCTCCCTCTAGTGGTGGCTGAAGGTAGTGCGGGCTGTGAAAGTACAGTGAAGTCTTACTGCAGTACGAGTTTCCCCCTTACTCCCTCATATACCCCTGTGACAATAAGCAGCATACTTAATTTTAGAACTGAAAACAAGGTACTCATTCCCCAAATGGTCATTTAACCGTTAAAGAAAAACAGTCATCAATGGCCATATGTAATAATCAAAATCACTGCTTTTCATATAATAATGCATCTTTACCTGCAAGAGATCACTCCTTTTTTATTTATCTGTATTTTGTCCCTGTAAAAGGAGACCTGTGGGATTGTAAGGTCAGTCTGTCTCCTGAGATCAGTGTGGATGTTGGAAACTTCAGTAGAACAAAGATCATGCCAGGATTACAAGAAAGTAAACTAAAGACAATCGTTTCCTCCCCAGCAGCCTGGACATTGCAGTTCTTATCAGCTCTGCGCTCAGGCAGGAGATGACTCAGCCCTCATATGGGCCTTACAGCCTGACATTTTGTTCATTTGAGAAGAAAAGAACACAAGTGATTAACAGTACAAACCTTTTCCTGAGAGGTAAGGCTGCACTATAACACTAACTAAAGTGGAATGCAAATCAAAACCTTACTTAAAGCGGAGTTCTACCCAAAAGCAGAACTTCCACTCATCTGTATCCCCCCCCCCACTAGTGCCACATTTGGCACCTTTCAGGGGGGAGGGGGGGACCAGGTACCCGTTTTTGACCCCACTTCCGGGAGACCGGGCCGCGGCAAACTACGTCACCAGCTCACCCCCTCCCCCTCCTTGTCCCGCTGCCGGGCGAGTAGGAGAGCGCAGTGCTGCGAAGTAGGGACTCGGCCATGAAGCCGTAATGCTTCACTGCCGGGTTCCCTTACCGATAATGGCAGTGGCAGCCCCCGACAGCTGATGGAAACATCGGCTGCGGTGCCGACATCGCTGGACTCCAGGACAGGTAAGTGGCCGATTATTAAAAGCCAACAGCTACTGTATGTGTAGCTGCTGGCTTTTAATTTTTTGAGTAGTGGGTGGACCTCCACTTTAAACCTGCTTGCTCCCACCCCCATTCTATCCCTATTCTAACAACCCTGTTAAAGAAATGAAGTCCATACTTACCTATTCTGAAAGTGATCCAGTCCGGTCACATGATCTCTCTAGCGGCCAGATTCAGTGAAGAAGAGAGATCGCCAACAACAGATCCTGGGCGACATCACCAATAGACTTACCCATCCTTGTCGGCCGTCCCTCCTCAACACTGAAATTTCTGCTGACAGCTAATCATGTGACCGGAGTGACTTCAGAATAGGCAAGTAGAAGCATCTTCCTTTTACATAGTAGTTAGAATAGGGCTTAACTTGCCTTCCACTTTAAGAATAGATGTACAGATTTTTTTTAAATTCCTTAGTACTGGCCGATTCTCTTTAGGTGTTCCTAAAACTAAAGTCTTCTATATAAAAGGTAAAGTTTCCCCTTAATGAAATCACTTACAGTGCATGTAAACCCGATTCATGAAATTTGAGCTGGGCACGTATATCTGCAGTGTTTTCTTATCTCTCTTCAAAGCACTAGAGTCCAGTGGCTTTCTGCGCCTCTGTTATCAGCCTGATAACTTCTGACAAGTTCTCAGACAACCAAGATAAAACCAGCCTGAAATTTGTGTTAGGGAGGTTGCTCTAAATAGATTAGAAGACAGCTTGCCGTGTCACAGGACAAATCTGAGAGTCTTTGCCTATGAGGAGAGGGGGTGTGCGCCTTTCCTCCAATCAGCTGTCTTGGCTGTGTGCCCAGACTTGACACTCAGTGTTGAACAGGAAGAGAAAATCTATAACAGGATCTGAACTTTCTAAACCGTATATAAAGCTGAAGACAGCAGATATACATGTAAAACTTATGTAGGAGGATTTAATTTGTGTATCATGTGAGGCTGTTCACTTCACTGAGGGTTTACATCCCCTTTAAAGTGTGACTAAACTCAGGACCCTGCATTCACTAAATCTGGTCTCCCGCAGTACACAGAACATGGAAATTCAATTATTTTAGTAAATATACACTGCGAATTACCTTTTCTCATCAGCAGTGTATAGCAGTCTTGTGATTTCAATCAGCTCCTGGTGAAGCTTGTAGGAGGAGTTTTCATAGTGTACTGAGCTGTCCTATGAGGCTGCAGGGCTCCTGACCCTGTCTGGACAGTTCTGATTGGCCTTGTGCTGACCACATGCATCCTCCCAAAAAAAAAAGCAATACACACATGGCAGCCTGGCTCCAAAGGCTCTGTCTTATCTGCACTTGTCTAGGGGGACAGTGCTGGGGCGGGGCGGGGGTTCGGTGGGGGGATCTTTACATACAGGATCAAACTGCCTTTTTACCCACTGCACAGGATTAACCCCCTTGGGTTCCACACAGTGAGTATAACAAGCATGCGTTACTGCATATACAGACTGATTTTACTGTTGTGGGTTTAGTAACACTTTAACACTAAATACAACCACATAAGAAACCCTTAAGGCAGAAGGTTTTTTTATCTTAATGCAGTCTAAGCATTAAGATAAAAAGCCCTCTGTGTGTAACAGCCCCCTTGGCCCCTCTAATACTTACCTGAGCCTCATCTCTATCCAGCGAAGTACACGAGTTCCTCGGCCGTCCAGGACTCTTCCTCCTGATTGGCTGATACACAGCAACGGTGCCATTGGCTCCCACTGCTGTCAAAGTTAGTTAGCCAATCGGGAGAGAGAGGGCTGGGGCCGAACCACAGCTCCGGTCTCGGAACGGACACACGGAGCTGCTGCTTGGGTGCCCCCATAGCAAGCAAGCTCTGGGGGAACTCGGCAGGAGGGAGGGGCCAGGAGCGCCAGCGAGGGACCCGAGAAGAGGAGGATCTGGGCTGCTCTGTGCAAATCCACTGCACAGAGTAGGTAAGTATAACATGTTTGGTATTTATAAAGAAAGAAAAAAAAATTTTAACCCGGACTCACTCCTTAAAGTGGAAGGAAAGCCTAATTCTTCCTTAAAATGTTCCCTTCTCCCTACCTATCTTGCATACATGAAAAATATCCGTGTACTTACCTATATTTAATACACTCCAGTCTGGTCCCCTGCAGGATCATGTGACCAAACTATAAAAAGGTGAGTACACAGATTTCTATTTATTTATTTATTTTTAATACAGGGCATACAGGATAGGAGGGCAGAGGGAAAATATTTAAGAATAGTTAATGTTAGGCTTTTTTTTTTTTTTCTTGACTTTAACACACGCTTTCACCTATGAATACACAAAAATAAATTTGCAAATTGCTGACCCCAAGATTAACCTCACCCATAATTTCATTCCTAAAAACTAAACTAAGGGCCCTTTTACACCGAATGCAGTTGGATGCATTTTGAAACAGTATATGGTGCTGCGCTGTTAGAGGTAAGTGGTAAAGTAAATGAAGGTAAATTACATAAAAACGGATCCAAAACAAAATAAAAGTAAATAATGGTAATAAAAGCACTGTCCAAAAAAAAAGTAAATATACCTCTACTATGTGTATATACTAATGTCTGGTCGTAACACAAATGAGACAACTTTTTTTGCACAGTGCTTTTATTACCATTATTTACTTTATTTTGGATCCTTTTTTATGTCATTTACCTTCACTTACTTACCACTAACCTCTAACAGCGCAGCACCATATACGGTTTCCGATCTTTGATCCTATTGGCCATGGATTGACCAATCAGTGTTTGCAGCAGTTAGATGTTGCCTTTCCTATTCTCTAGTGATAGCGCGGGAAAATCACCTAGTCTGTATACATTTTGATCTGCACTCTAACTGCATAGACAGCCCAAAATCAAGGTAATCCTATGAGCGCAGTTAACATCATTGCAGTGCAGTTCAGCACATTTTTAAAAAAAAAAAAAAAAAAAAAAAAAAAAGGAGAAGTAGAGCATGATGCAGTAAACGCACTAAAATGTGCGTCAAATGCACTGCACGCCTTTAAGCCAAGAAAGCCAAGCCTAAAAACGTATAGAAAAATACACTGCAAAAGCAGTGCTAAACAGAGCACAAAATGCATGTAAATCGCATTCAAGCGCAAATCAGGCACGCTTAAAATGCATGTAAGCATACAGTCAAAAACGCGGTCATGTGCATTTTCTGGCGTGAATGGGCCCTAAGTCTGCATACACCCGTCGTACTGTGCTGGTCCCCTCTGAAACAATTCCTTACCCTGCTTCCCACAAATATATTAATAACCCATCAGGCCTTGTCATTCTGAATTGTTAAAAAAATGAATCAAATGAAAAAACAAAAAACTTATGTCTTCTTAAAGGGATTGTAAAATCAGCCCCCCCCCCACCCCTAATACTTACCTGAGGTCCCTCTCTGTCCAGCGTTGTCCATGAGTGTCTCAGCCATCCAATATTCTCCCTCCTGATTAACTGAGACACAGCAGCGGCACCATTGGCTGTCGCTGCCGTCAAAGTCAGCTAGCCAATTAGGAGCGGGCGCGGGGGGGCACAGCGGGGCTCCGTGTCTGAATGGACACAGGGAGCTGTGACTCGGTCCCGGTGCCCCCATTGCAAGCTGCTTGCTGTGGGGGCACTGAACTGGAGGGAGGAGCCAGGAGCAATGAAGAGGGACCCGTGAAGAGGAGAATCCAAGCTGCTCTGTGCAAATCCAACTGCACAGAGGAGAGAAGTAGAAGTGTTTGTTAATTTTATAGAAAAAAAGACGAGACTTTACAAATCACTTTAAGAGAACTCTTACGAACCCTTACGTATTTTTATCTCTCGAAGAGCTTATTGACGTATAATCTCCAATGGCACTTTAAGTTCAAGAGCAAAGACATTTCACAATCAGGGAAAGGTCCTAAAATGTTTGATAATGTTTTATGATGAAATTCAGCTGCTTGCACAAGACCCCAAAGAGTGGGATCTCTTCCAGCTTTAAGAGTTGACGTGTGTGACATTTATGAGGCCGGATCTCACAGAGGACTGTATGGAGAAGTCAGGGGCAGAGACACTAAAGGACACCTTTTGCAAGAATTATTAAATGCAGCAACACTAATCTAATGATCTAATCTAAGGCAGCACAGTGTGGTTAGAATTTCTACCCAGCAGCATTGAAACCTGCCATAGATGGAGCAATTTTCTTTCCTGCAACCACAGTCAGTCAGTGTTGATGGGGAAATCCCTGCTGCAGAGCTATTGTGTTCTCCCGATAGGGGAGCCACTAGCAATAATCACAGGTAAAATCCAACAGGCTGGTTGTACCCAAGTTGATCAATTAATCAACTTTGGTGCATTCAGCCTGCTCATACATGGTTTGAATCTCAGCCAGTCCCTGCTAAACTAACCAAGATTCAAACCATCTTTGGCCAGCTTGAGGTAGCCGCTTTGAATCTCAACTACAGCACTAACTGTACGGAGTTTGCATGCTCTCTCTGTGCCTGCGTGGGATTCCTCCAGGTACACTGGTTTCCTTCCACACCCCAAAGACATGTTGGGAGGGTTACTGGCTCCTGTCTAAATTAATGTGAGTTAGGGACCTTAGACTGTAAGCTCCTTGAGAGCAGGGACTGAAGTGAATGTACAATATATATGTAAAGCTCTGCATACATTAACAGTACTATATAAGTACCTGTAATTAATGATTAAAGGGCATTTATATTTTTTTGAAATTAAGCCTGCAGATCACTGCACCCCAGATCAGTGTCAAAGGTGCAATGCAATGCACAGGTTCATTCACGGATTTCTCCCAGCTTCAGGTCTGTATGGAGGTGAAGACTTGTTGTTATGACGCCAGAGGTAGTGCAGCTGGACTACAGAGCAGCCTGAGATGGTGAAGTGGGATCGCACGTGAGCTCTGCATAGTCCCTCTGCTGCAGTGGCAATTAGGACATGTAGAAATTCTCTGTGAGCAATCCCAGACCTCGGTGACATGGCTGTGCACGCTGAATTTAACCACTTCAGCCCCGGAAGGATTTGCTGCTTTAGGACCGGAGCCCTTTTTGCGATTCGGCGCTGCGCCGCTTTAACTGACAATTGCGCGGTCGTGCGACGTTGTACCCAAACAAAATTTGCGTCCTTTTTTTCCCACAAATAGAGCTTTCTTTTGGTGGTATTTGATCCCCTCTGCGTCATTTCTGATCGCCGCTATAAACAAAAGAAGAGCGACAATTTTGCAAAAAAACCCAAATTTCTTACTTTTTGCTAAAATACAAATCCAAAAAAAAAAATATAAAAAAACATTTTTTTTCACCGTTTTTGGCCGATTTATATTCTTCCTCATATTTGCGATAAAAAAAATCGCAATTGGCATTTATTGATTGGTTTGCGCAAAAGTGGTCACGTTTACGGATGATGAGAATTCATTTTTGGGGTTTTTTTTTTTTTTTTTACTAGTAATGGCGGCGATCTGCGATTTTTAGCGGTACTGCGATATTGGGGCGGACATGTCGGACTATTTTGACACTTTTTTGGGACCATTGGCATTTATACAGCGATCAGTGCTATAAAAATGCACTGATTACTGTGTAAATGCCATTGGCAGTGAAGGGGTTAACCTGCAGGGGGCGCGCTAAGGGTTAACTATGTTCCCTGGGCGTGTTCTAACTGTATGGGGGACTGCCTATCTGGGGAAGGGAAGTGGTCACAGCCTTCACGTACAGGAAGGCTGTGATCACAGCCCTTCCCCCTCACACAGAGCGGAGGTCCGTGTTTACACACACGGACCTCCGCTCCTTCGCTCCGGGGGGGCCAATCGAAGCCGCCGCACCCGCTCCCTGGCCCTCCCCGAACACAGTGAGCGCGCGCGCCTCCGGCGGCGCGCGCGCGCTCACTAGGCTCGTGAGCGCGGCCGCCGTCATATGACGGCGATTTGCGCTCACGAGCCACCTTGTCGCCGTCAATTGCCGATCAGCGGTTGGCAAGCGGTTAAACTAGAAGTCCACCCTAAACCTAAAATCCCTGCACCTATAGACATCCATGATCTAACACTAACCTATCTAATTATGTAAAGAGGAAATCAGTATACATACCTTTCTGGAGCCGATCCGACCCGATCCCACACTGAGCTGTCAGTGGTGGCTTCTGCGTGTAGGCGGTGGCAGAGGACACAGCCGACAACGGAACTCCATAGTAAGTCTATGGGTGATGTCACTTCCCATTAATTTCCCAGCCGTTGTTGGCTGTGTCCTCTGCAGAACTTCTGCCGCTGGAGACCGGATCGGCTACAGAAAAAGGTATACTGTATACTGGTTTCTTCTTTACAGGGCTAGATAGGTTAGTGTTAGATTGTGGATGTCTGTAGATGCAGGGATTTTATTTTTAGGGTGGACTTCTACTTTAAATTCAACGTGCACAGCCGTGTCATCCAGGTCTGGGATTGCTCACAGAGAACCTCATTCATTTGATCTTCTTGCAAGGTTTCCACATAATGCGGAGAAATTATTGTGCTGCATAGCTTAGTATCATCTGCAAATACCAGGATTGAGCAGTTTATCCCAACCTCCAGATCATTTCTGAATAAATTAAACAGGAATGGTCCCAGGACAGAACCCTGGAGGACCCCACTTTCCACAACGGTCCATTCCGCGTACTCCCCATTTATCACCACCCTCTGGACTCGCCCCTATAGCCAGTTTTCAATCCAGGTACTCACCCTTTGGTCCATGCTGACAGGCCTCAGTTTGTACAGTAAACATTTATGGGGAACTTTATCAAATGCCTTTGCAAAATCCAGATACACCACGTCTACTGGCCTTACTTTATCTAGATGGCAGCTCACCTCCTCATAGAAGGTTAATAGATTGCTTTGGCAAGAATGATTCTTCATGAAATAGTGCCGATTACTGCTAATTATACCGTTTTCATTACTAAAATCCTGTATATAATCCCTTATCATCCCCTCCAAAAGCTTGCATACTATTGATGTTAGGCTAACTGGTGTGTAGTTCCCAGAGATGCTTCTTTGCAAAATAGCTCAAGCTCTGTCAGATTTGTAAAGAAAAACAGGGACACACTCTGAAGGATGGCTGCCTTCCTTTTTAACCCTTAATACCCCTCTCCTTTCCAACCACCCAACGTATTGATACATCACCATCCAGCTATTACAGCCACTGACTATACCCCTAAGGATTACCCCATTTGGAGCACCAGATAACACTGACTATAAAGCTCTGTCAGATTGGATGGAGGGCGTCTGAATAGCAATTTTCAAGTCTTGCCACGGTTTCTCAATTGGATTTAGGTCTGGATTTTGACTGGGCCATTGTAACACATGAATATGCTTTGATCTAAACCATTCCATTGTAGCTCTGGCTGTATGTTTAGGGTCGTTGTCCTGTTGGAAGGTGAACCTCCGCCCCAGCTAAGTCTTTTGCAGACTAATAGATTTTCTTCTAAGATTGCCCCATATTTGGCTCCATCCATCTTCCCAGCAACTCTGACCAGCTTCCCTGCCCCTGCTGAAGAAAAGCATCCCTACAACATGATGCTGCTACCACCATGTTTCACAGTGGGGATGGTGTGTTCAGGATGATGTGCACTGTTAGTTTTCCCCCACACGTAGCATTTTGCTTTTAGAACAAAAAGTTCAATTTTGGTCTCATCTGACCAGAGCACCTTCGTCAACATGTTTGCTGTGTCCCCCACATGGCTTCTCGCAAACTGCAAATGGGATTTCTTACGGCTTTCTTTCAACAATGGCTTTCTTCTTGCCACTCTTCCATAAAGGCCAGATTTGTGGAGTGTACGCCTAACAGTTGTCCTGTGGACAGATTCTCCCACCTGAGCTGTGGATCTCTGCAGCTCCTCCAGAGTTACCATGGGCCTCTTGGCTCCTTCTCTGATTAATGCTCTCCTTGCCCGGCATGTCAGTTTATGTGGATGGCCATGTCTTGGTAGGTTTTCAGTTGTGCCTTACTCTTTCCATTTTCGGATGATGGATTGAAGAGTGCTCCATCAGATGTTCAAAGTTGGAGATATTTTTTTTATACCCTAACCCTGCTTTAAACTTCTCCACAACTTTATCCCTGAGCTGTCTGGTGTGTTCCTTGGCCTTCATGATGCTGTTTGTTCACTAAGGTTCTCTAACAAACCCCTGAGGGCTTCACAGAACAGCTGTATTTATACCAAGATTCAATTACAAACAAGTGGATTCTATTTACTAGTTAGGTGACTTCTAAAGGCAATTGATTCCACTAGATTTTAGTTAGCAGTGGCAGAGTAAAGGGGACTGATTACAAATGCACGCCACACTTCAGATATTTGTAAAAAATGTTGAAAACCATTTATAGTTTTCCTTCCACTTCACAATTATGTGCCACTTTGAGTTGGCATATTACATAAAATCCCAATAAAATTAATTTACGTGTTTACTTTTTCAAGGTACTGTATGTTGAGATGGACACCATTTCCTGCATAAGCCTCTGGCCCACATAATGCCAATCCCCTGGAAATGCTAGTAAGTAACGCTTGTTTTTAGGTCATCCTTTTTCAACCAGGTTGCCTTCTAGGTTCCTCAGGGGTACCTGGGCAAAATAATTAAAAATTGCCCCAAATTGCCCAAAAATCAAGTGCAAGCCAGCAGGTGGATTACGCCTGCCTTTTCGTTACACAAAGCCACAGGTTTTCATTGTGCAACATTACAACCCTGGACACCATGTGGGCCAGCTGCCAGCATTCCAACAACCGCTGACATCATCAGTCGATAGGAAGGACGCCAGAGAACCTGCAAAACATCCTTGATTTGCTTTGTAATAATAAATCAGCTCTAACTTGTGTGGATGGTGCTGCAATATGTAAAACTTTTACATTATTTTTTTTTACATTTTAAAATTGGGTGCCCTGTGCATAGTTTTAAAAGTGTGGAGAAATGGATGATGCTTTATCCCAACTCACATTGTGAAATACTTCTCTGCTTACTCAAAGTGTTTCTGAGGTTATGATGCAGAGGGCACAATGACTTTGTATAAATATAATGTACACAGCCTTGTGTATACCAACCATCCTCCATAACATTCACAGGAACCTCTGGAAGGCCCTCTATTTAAATGAAGTTAAAGCCCCATTAGGGGAAAATGACAAGTTCAAGGTTACGGGAAAAATAGATAGTGGCACACCAACATATTCCAATTGGTTCTTTATTGATCCATAAAATCAACTGTATAGGAGAGGAGTAGAGATTTCCCTTAAAAGGAGAAGTGCAGCCAAAGCTAGTTTGGCTGTACTTCTGTGGATCACAGGAGTGCAGTTCGCTCTGTACTCCTGTGAGCCATTTTCAGCAGACAGCAGGCTGAAGCCCGCTGTCGACTGATGGTACAGAGCTGGTATAGGTTTGGTCAAGATCGCGACCACGTTTGGGATCCACCTGGCCGGCACCTGGCTCAGCCTCTCAGCGAGCCACTGAGAGCCTGAATCGGCTGCTCCCGCCCCCTTACAGCCCAGCGCTCCAGAAAGCTCAGGGGAGCAGAGAGCTGGTGACTGACAGTCACTAGCTCTCTGCTTAGGGAGGTCTGGGAGCCGAGCAACCTGTGGTGTTAGAGCCTGCGGGGGACAGATGCTGCATCAGAGAGATGTTGCATCCAGCAAGTTTGAAAATGTTTCTTGATTGGCAGCTGCAGCCACAGAATACAATGTACCTACGGGGGGGGGGGGGGGGGGGGGT
>BLSH010521061.1:392137-407210 GCA_018402905.1 Glandirana rugosa
GACAACGTAAGTGCCAAACAAGAACAAGTTCAGTGACATTCAGGTCTGAAAATTCAATGCCGGTTTCTCTTCAGATCAGCGTGGAACACAACTAAAGCACGCCATACACTGTTAGATTTGTTTCATTCAGCCTGTGTGAATGAGGCCTACTATAGAATTAAAGCCGACTGCTAGCAAAAAAAAAAGAAAAAAAAGAAAAGAAGGAAGAGGGCGTAGTTTGCAGCATCCTGCAGAACTCTCCCATACAGTATAGTAAGTACCAAACATCCGACGCTGAGACTTACACTTCCATCTGGGGTACATATCTGACAATGGATTTCTCTGCAGCTTGTTCATTCAGTAAATGTCATACTCTTTTCACAGGATACAAGACATTCTGTGAATGGAAGCGGTGCAGATGAACATCACAATCTCCCCTCATCCAATCATAGAATGCAAGACATTTACTAAATGGAGGCGCTTCAGAGGGACCCATAGCTGAGAAGTCTCAACGTTTGCCGCTTGCTATATATATGAAGGAAAAAAAAAAAAAAAAAAAAAAAAAAAAAAAAAAAAAAAAAAAAAGGGACTGTAGGGGAAATCTCTGGTTGCAAGGTGAATTATCCAGCAAAAGCATTTTTGTTATTTTATCTTATAATGGGCTGTTGGAGGGAGAATGGCTGAGGAGGACATAGCTGGCTGGTCTGTGAAAAAGAAAAACCCAGGAAGGCCGCGGCACCATGCCCTTCTTCTGGAGGAGAAAATCCGATCAGTTCAAGCACATTGCTCATGGCGGATACCCCCACTCTAACTCATACCCCTTCTCCCTGTAGCCTAAACCCCTCTCCAGAGAGACCCAGGTCCGCTCTTGCTGCTGTTTTGAGGACCTCCTTAACTGCCCACATGGTTGCCATACTGCAGCCTCGCCAAAGATCCTATTCTGACAGCACGTACGTTGATAAAACAAGCCAGGCTGAACCCTACTCTATGGTCTCAGAACTCCTATTAGCACAAAACTGAAAGGCCTACACCAGGGGTAGGCAACCTGTGGCCATCCAGCTGTTGCAGAACTACATTTCCCATGAGGTATTGCAAGGCTGGCAGTTACAATTACTCCCAGAAGCATGATGGGACTTGTAGTTTTGGAACAGCTGGAGGGCCCCAGGTTGCCTACACCAACTGGAACACGTAAAGTTTTTCCACCATGTCATTAAACTTTGTTGATGACCATAACACAGAGGAGCAAATGTTGGAAATCGAAAAACAATTTGTTCAGTGTCACCAAAGAGATGAAAATGTGACAGTTGAGCCAATTTACGCTCTTCTACACAAGGACGGAAAGAGGCCTACAGCCTCTCCAGGAGGAAAAGAATGGCAGCAGAGCTACTTCTTCTGAAGTTGACAATTATCAAACTTTTCAGAACATTCTTCCAAAGAAAGCATTGGTGATACCTACTGCAGAGTCTCTGGTACCTGGGCCAGTGCCAACAACCCGGAGATCTCAAGTGACCGAGGTGGTCAGATCAGCTTCCACTGCCATATTGGAGACAGTAAGTCGCGACTCCTATGAAGTAAACCAGGAGGAGATCAGGCAGTTGCACACCGCAAACCAGCAACTAACCAACATTAATCATGAGGTGAATGTTCAGGTGGAGGAGATGAAACAGCAGCAGATGAAGGCCTTGAGACTGAAGATAAAGAACCTGAAGTATGAGAAGGAGCAGATGCTGTCCAAATGGTCTCAATCCAGATACATTTAAGCATGAAACAGCCGCTTACCATAGATGATCCCAGTGTGGATAGAGAGTGTGTGTGTGTGTGTGTGTGTGTGTGTGTGTGTGTGTGTGTGTGTATTATATATATACATATACACACACACATATACAGTATGTCACAAAAGTGAGTACACCCCACACATTTTTGTAAATACTTTATTCTATCTTTTCGAAATGACACTTTGCTACAATGTTAAGTAGCGATTGTACAGCTTGTATAACAGTGTAAATGTGCTTTCCCCTCAAAATAACTCAACACACAGACATTAATGTTTAAACTGCTGGCAACAAAAGTGAGTACACCCCTAAGTGAAAATGTCCAAATTGGGCCCAATAAGCCATTTTCCCTCCCCGGTGTCATGTGACTCGTTAGTGTTACAAGGTCTCAGGTGTGAATGGGGAGCAGGTGTGTTAAATTTGTTGTTATCGTTCTCACTCTCATACTGGTCACTGGAAGTTCAACATGGCACCTCATGGCAAAGAACTCTCTGAGGATCTCCAAAAAAAGAACTGTTGCTCTACATAAAGATGGCCTAGGCTATAAGAAGATTGCCAAGACCCTGAAACTGAGCTGCAGCACGGTGGCCAAGACCATACCGCGGTTTAACAGGACAAATTCCACTCAGAACAGGCCTCACCATGGTCGACCAAAGAAGTTGAGTGCATGTGCTCAGGCTGTCACTGCTCAGACCATACGCTGCACATTGCATCAAATTGGTCTGTATGGCTGTCGGCCCAGAAGGAAGCCTCTTCTAAAGATGATGCACGAGAAAACAGTTTGCTGAGCACAAGCAGACTAAGGATACAGATTACTGGAACCATGTCCTGTGGTCTGATGAGACCAAGATAAACTTATTTGGTACAGATGGTGTCAAGCGTGTGTGGCGGCAACCAGGTGAGGAGTACGAAGACAAGTGTGTCTTACCTACAATCAAGCATGGTGATAGGAGTGTCATGGTCTGGGGCTGCATGAGTGCTGCTGGCACTGGGGAGCTACAGTTCATTGAGGGAACCATGAATGCCAACATGTACTGTGACATACTGAAGCAGACCATGATCCCTCCCTTCGGAGACTGGGCCACAGGGCAGTATTTCAACATGCTAACAACCCCAAACACACCTCCAATATGACCACTGCCTTGTTAAAGAAGCTGGGGGTAAAAGGTGATTGACTGGCCAAGCATGTCTCCAGACCTAAACCCTATTGAGCATCTGTGGGGCATCCTCAAAACGGAAGGCGGAGGAGTGCAAGGTCTCCAACATCCACCAGCTTCGTGAGGTCGTCATGGAGGAGTGGAAGAGGATTCCAGTGGCAACCTGTGAAGCTCTAGTGAACTCTATGCCCAAGAGGGTTAAGGCAATGCTGGAAATGAATGGTGGCCACACAAAATATTGACACTTTGGGCCCAATTTGCACATTTTCACTTAGGGGTGTACTCACTTTTGTTGGTTTAGAAATTAATGGCTGTGTGTTGATTTATTTTGAGGGGACAGCAAATTTACACTGTTATACAAGCTGTACACTCGCTACTTTACATTGTAGCAAAGTGTAATTTCTTCAGTGTTGTCACATGAAAAGATATAGTAAAATATTTACAAAAATGTGAGGGGTGTGCTCACTTTTGCGAGATACTGTGTAAATATATATATGTGTATATATATATAAAAAATATATATATTTTTTTGTTATATGAAAGACAATGCCACTCCTCAGGCCATGCCCCTCTGACAAGTTTTGCCCTGCCCTCCGTGGCTTAATCACAAGGGTGTTCATTGCTCACTGGATGAGATTTTCTTATGCTGGCATCTCTAGTATCCTGAGTGCCAATGGACTACCCTTCAGCTTGGAGCACCACCACTAAGCATTAATGGCCTCAATTTGGGAACAGGCACAAGAATTGGTAGACAAGAATGACGCATTAAAGATGACAATCCACTGTCTTCGGCCTCATACACATGGGCGTATTACAAAACAGAAAAAATTGCGCAACCCCAAATTGTGAAAAAGACAAGATCAATCACCTGAGTTATTGAAACTCAAGAGACAGTTCTATACCAGTAAATAATGCGATCAAAAAATACAAAAACCATTATATAAATAAATAAATCTACATAAAATGGCATGTGCAAAGAAAAAATAATTATAAAGACAAAAATATTAAACTTGTCAAATTCATAAAGTGCAAATCCAAGATTGTAGTAGTATGCAATCACCCAAAAATAATTTAAAGTGACATGTGCAAAGAAAAAATTATTAATAATAATAACAATAAATGTGTCAAAGTTCATAAAGTGCAAAGTCCAAAGGTGTATTGGTATGCAACCATCAAATATAACAGCAAATCCAGTGAGTCCAAAAGAAGTAATCAGAATATTCAGAACAGGGTACAGAATTCTTCCACCACGTGCAGAGGTTAAATTAACTTCCTTTGTCACCGCACACTTTAAGGCCTCATACACACGGGCGTTTTCTGGCGTTTTTTGCAGCTCTCCATGTTAGTCAATGGCCCCATAAAAACGCTGACGTTTTTGAGCTGTAGATGGCGTCGGCGTTAGTGAGTTGAAACTAGAACCCACAGCCAGTGCGTTCTAAGGCTGTAACGTTTCGGCATTTTTTGACGCCGACGCCACAAAACGCCAACTAATATTGTACCGGCGTTAACCGGCGTTTTTTGACACCAATGTTTTTAGGTTGAAAAATAGCAGAGGGATGATTTTTTAAAAAAACGCCTTTTGACGCCGACGCTCACTAACGCCGATGCAGAACGCCGAAAAACGCAGATTTTTTTTTTCCTTGACGTTGGGCCCGACGATTTGTTTATTTTTTAAGAAACGTCCGTGTGTATGAGGCCTTAGTGTAAAGACTCTTACCAGAGGTAAATGTTTACCTATCTCTAGGCAAACAAAAACAGCAGGCAGATAGCCTCTGCAAGCTTATAGGGGAATAATAGCAGCGTCAGCTCCAAGTTCGGGGAATAATTCGTGGTATCACCTGTTTCTATCTCATCTGCTTCTGCCTCTGATGCTCAGGGTCTTTTCACACGGGCGTCATCCAGTCAAGTTTATGCTTCCCATCAATAGCAACACCACAGTTGGGAAAATCCCATTGGTGCAGAAACTGGTCTGCAACATCCTGCCATTGCTCTGGGTTAGAAGGGACCTTCTGCCTCTCTGGATCCTGTAGTCCCCAAGTCTTTCTCCACACAGACTCACAAGGTTACCATGTCCAGCTTTGCGACAAACAACTTGCCTCCTTGGCAAGTTGGGCGTATTAACAAAACGTCGGGACTGACGTCAGGAGAAAAAAAAAAAATTGGCGTCAAAAATGCGATTTCATCTGCGTTTTGCATCAGCAAATGTTAATGCGCGTTAGTGCACGTCAGCGCTGCGTCGCGTTTTGTTTAAAATAACATTCCTCTGCTATTTTTGAACCTGAAAACGCCGGCGCTAAAGACACAGGTTAATGTCGCTACGGCGTTAATGCGCATTAGTGAGCGTTTTGCCAGCTCAGCGTCAGAAACGCTCTAAGGCTGCAGCTTCAGAATGCGCTGGCCATGGGTTCTGCTTTCAGCTCACAAATGCCGACGCCATCTACAGTTCAAAAACATCAGCGTTTGTATGGGGCCATTGAATAACATGGAGCGCTTCAAAAAAACGCTCAAAAACACGACTGTAAAAAACGTCCGTGTGTATGAGGCCTTAATGTTGAGCTGAGCCACTGCCAAACCAAGTAACACTCATTAAAGAAGAGAATCTGAAGATTGGTGGGCTACCAACCAAAGGACTTCCACCGCACTGGCTGGAGGAAATGAAAAACTATAAGCGCTGTGTCAAGCAGGCGATTGAGGAGAATGAGAGACTGCACCAGGTGCTGGAGCAAGAAAGGCAATGAAATGGGAGATACTGGAGCATCAGAATAAACTCATTGGAGAACTCAGTCCTGATGGAGAAGCTGGAGGTTCACAAGATGATCAGCTGAGTCATGCAAAGCACCTGCAGGAAGTCTACCAATTAATGGAGCAGCTAAAGACGCTTGACACTGCAAATCGCAGCAACAAAGAGGCCCTGTTAGAATTACAGAAGAAGCATGATCCTTTACTCTCCAAGTAGAACAAGTTGAAAATGAATGTGGATGGCAGAGTCGCAGCAGAGGTACACATTGCCATGGTAAATGATTAAAAAAGCCAAGCAGCAGTAGTGTGACACTAATGAGAGACAAATATGCAAGATGGAGAAGATCAGAGAACTGCAAACCCAGAAAAAGACTCTTCTGCTCCAAAAAATGACTTGGCCGAAAACAACTGGTTGGAGGCAGTTCGGAAATCCAATAGCCAACTGTAGCAGCAGTGGGACATTAGCGAGAGAGAAGCATAAGAAATAATAGACTAGATCAGAGATCTGAAGACCCAGAAAAATACTCTTCTGCTCCAGAAAAATGATTTGGTGGCCAACAAGAGGCAGTGCAGAAATCCAATAGGAAGATGAAGAGGATGGTCGGCCAACTGAAAAAGCAGTTGGAGGACACCATTGAGAAGGAGGTGATGGCTCACCAGCATCTGGCCAATCTTATCAATAATGCAGAAAATATTGCTGGAGAAATGGACCAGCTCATACACGTGGCTAAAGTCTTGGAGGCAGAAGAACATGGAGTTTTAGCAAAGTTAAGGGAAAGCAGCGTACATGTGGGAAGAATAGCAGAGATGGTGAAGAATTCTGTTACTTATTCCACGGACATCGAATAGAAAAACTCCTGCAAGTGACACAAGATAACCATTGTTATATTAATTCATTTGTTTCTATGTCTTTATATTTATTTTCTTCATCTGGATGCAAACCAAGCTGTACAGGCTTAGGAACAAGCTAAAACTCTGCCGGGGGTATCTTACAAATGGTTGTCTTTTATTCCTGTGGTTTACACATTTTAAACAGATGTTTATGCAACTGTTCCAGCACCCCGTGTAGATAATAGCTTGCCCAAAAGCCTGTCCCATTTACTGAAGGATCCTAGCACATGGAATATCTGCTGTTGAACAGCAGTGCTCAACTCTAACAATGGTCCACTACTAAGGCTGGCCATACATTATACAATTTTCCTTTAGATTTACCAAAAAACATATAAATAGGAGGTCAAACCTAAACAGCACTTACAATTTGTATCCAATATGGTAGGTAGGTCCTTGCACTACATAGTTAAAGGTAAATCTAAATTAAATTTTACAGAAATTAGACACGATCCTTGTAGAATGTATGGGCAGGTTAAAGTAGAGTATTGAAACCATCATTAAGAGATCTCAATCAATTCTCTAACCACGTGATTGCTCAATTGATGACACCAAGAAAAACGAACAATTGCCCTTCTAGGGAATAATCAATGTTATTTCAAAGTACAAGTGACATCTACAAAAGGCCTCTGATGGATGAGGTATGATTACTGTCTGACGTGGACGATTCTGTAGCATGAATGATAAGACAGCAATAGAATAGAGAGGTCCATAGATTTTGTTTATCAGCCAGGAGGCGGATAAAAAAAAAAAAAAAAAAAAACATCCAGATTCCTCCCTCTGCGGTCAGAATACACTGATTAGCAGCTGCGGCCGTTGATCAAGAAAAACGTTTTCCAACATTCTCATTTGACACAAGTTGATCTAAAGATCAAATCCTATTAAACAGATAGATCAAAATGTGGCTGTTCCCATTGTAATGGTTGAATTTTGATCCATCTTTGACCAACTTAACCACATCCCGTCCGGCCTATAGCAAAATGACGGCCGGGCGGTGGTTTAATTTTTTTGACTGGGCATCATATTAACATGCCGATTGTGCGCGCCTGCAGCGTGGTGATTAGTGGTGCGGTATGTCGCTCAACACATCGCATTTCCAATCATGGTAAAGAGCCTATGACCTTTACCATGTGATCACCTGTGTCCAATCACAGCTGATCAGCGTAAATAGGAAGTGACATTTATCAACATTCCTCTCCTCACGCTGACAGTGCCTGAGTAGAGGAGAGTCGATAAGAGGCTTTCCTGAAGAGGGGGTGCCGTCTCATCAAAATTTTCCTAAATTTGCAGTCTTTTTTCATTTGTTTAGCAAAAAAATGGAAAACTCAGTGGTGATTAACTACCACCAAAAGAAAGCACTATTTGTCTCAAAAAAAGACGACAAATTTTGTTTGGGTACAGCATTGCATGACCATGCAATTGTCATTCAAAATGCGACAGTGCTGAAAGCCTGGGCAGAAGGGGGTGCAAGTGCCCGGTATTGAAGTGGTTAAGATACATATCTGGATTAAAGGCAAACTCCCATCAAAAATCTTTACCATTAAATGTAGGAATGTTCAATAAGGAAGGGGTAGAACCTCTGTCAGGTTTTAACTGTGGTGACTCCACTGAAGAAATTCTCTTCATGTGCTATCCTGGAGACCACTAGAGATAGGCTAGGACGTGTTCGGGATCCTAGTCCCAACCCACCTATCCGATCCCGACAGGAAGCCGTCACTTCACACCACTAATAACGGGCAGTGAGACATTTCCTGGTCTGTGCAGCTGCGGACCGGGAAATGTCTGCCTGTGATTAGCGGTCGGCTTCCTGGTGGGATCGGGCATGTGGGTTGGGACTAGGATCCCGAACACGCCCGAGCCCATTCCTAGTGACAAAACAACACCACACACACTTCCCATCTCTGCCAAATAAAAAATACTTTTCCTGGTGCCTCCATGGCAGCATACCTATGACAAGCTCTGCCTTGGCTACTCCCTCAGAAACAGAGAATATTATAAAATTAAAAGGACTAGTGTCCTCCCATCATTCTCTACAATCAGCAGCTTAAATTCAGGTTCAGCCTCTCCCAGGTGCGGTCCCTTGTCTTGGGCTGCTAAAGGCGCTAAATAATAACAAGGGAGTCCCTTCTGTGGGTCTTTTGTGGGCATGCAGCATTTCCTAAGTAGGAACATTGGTTCAGCAAACTAAGGCAAGACACTCTGGTAAGTACCTACAGAGGAAGCAGCTACCATGTGCTCCAGGTTTCCTTGTTCCTTGGCTTCCCTTTTTGCTCGTATCAACTTGTCTGTCTCTTCCCTGTCTTAGTTTAGGCAGCAGCGTGCCTTTCCTCCCTCTTTATATATAGAGCTCCGGCGCCATTCTGCACATGCGTGAATGTCAGAGCGGCTGCGGTGGCCATTTTTCTTATGGGAAAGGCAGTCTGCCTTGCCCTACCTCCATAGGACATGTTTTTTTTTTTTCATTGGGGTTCCGCCCTAATGGGCCTTTTAAGCTAAGAATTCTTTCAGTAGGGAGGCTGGCTGCCTCTAAAGCAACTACTTCTTGAGAGAGCTCCTTAGTCACCTGACTTGCTATTCAGGTAAAAAAAAAAAAAAAAAAAAAGGTAGAGAAGAGGGGATTGAAATGGAGATGGAGGGGAAGAAAGTGTGTGTGTGTGTGTGTTTGGGGGGGGGGGGGGGGCTGGGGGGGTTCTTAAGGGGGTTAACTTCTTACCCTCACCTTATTCTGAGCTGCTTCCTCCTGACGGTACTGCATAATGAGTCACACGCCATCTGATCAGGACCCTAAATTTCACCAAAAGGTAAGGGCCAACGAGCAGGTGGTTTAAAAAAAAAAAGAGTGCGCTTACGCTGGTACATTTATGTATTACAGCCCTACAGCCCTGTAGGCCCAAAGACGTCCAAGGGGACTCCAAGGCGACATGAAGACTCGAGCCCTAGTCCGGATAGGGCTTCCAGGTCTAAGCGTTAAAGTAGGGGAAAGTCATCCTCCAAGAGGAAATGCTCTTCACACTGCCCACGCCATAGATCTGCAAGATACAGGGGCTGCGGCTCCACCCCCCTCCCAGACAAACTGCTATGCAGTGTTAATTTCGTTGACTAAAATATTTTAGTCGACCAACTTAAAACCATTTTAGTCTACTAAAATTAAAACAATGACTAAAATACGACTAAAACTAAAATGGCATTTTAGTCAAAAGACTAAGATTAAAACTAAATTGAAATTTGATGCCAAAATTAACACTGGTCTGTAGTGAGTGCATGTTCATACCTCAATACCATAAACAACAACATATTTGATTTTTCACTCCAGCAGTATATGAGTTTGGAAATTGTAGAGAAATGCTTAAATAATGCATTACAATTTAACTACACCCGGTAGATTTTAGTCGACTAAAATGTCCTGGAGATTTAGTTGACTAAATACGACTAAAACTAAAAATAGCAGAAGACTAAAACTAAAATGCCATTTTAGTACCAAGACTAAAACTAAACCGAAATTTGCTGCCAAAATGAACACTGCTGCTATGCAAGATATGCTTTAAGGATTACGCAGCAGATAGGGTGTGAGGGGTTCAGACCTGCTTAAGGAGGTTGTCAAAGACTCACTAGTGGAATTAGTGGCAGTGATGCCGCAGCAGCCTGTGGAACCCACACTGATGGATAGTGAACTTGACTCTGTTGCTGGGCCATCAACAGGCAGGCCATCTCAAGCAGGCACAGCCTTGCCCGCCAGACATACGGAGGTGGATGAACACTCCGAGGAGTCCTCAGATGGCCAGGAAACTTAAGGGTTCAGTTTTTCCATGGTAAAACCCTTTGTGCAAGCCGTAAAGCAAGCCATCAGCTGGGAAGAACCTGAACCTACATCCAAAAAAGCAAAGAGTTACTTCCCTTTTCTAAAAGAAACAAATTGCCTTTTTTCCCCTGATGGAGGAGATCAGGGAGGTTATTGAGGAGGAGTGGAGCAAAACAGACAAAAGATTCCAGACAAATCATTTAGCAAAGTTGTATCCCCTGGCAGAATCAGATGCAGCCCTGTTAGAAGGGCCCCCGGCAGTGGACGCAGCAGTTGTCCGCCTGGCGAAAAATGTCACGCTAACAATGGATGACTCTGCTTCATTTAAAGATCCGTTGGACAGAAATATAGACCTGGATTTAAAGACAGCCTACCAGATGGCGGGGGAACGCATGTAAGCCAGCGATAGCATTAACATCTGTGTTCAATGCTATCAGTGTCTGGACAGAAAATATTGAAGCGGCCCTCCATCAGAATGTCCCTAAAAGAGGATATTATAAAGGTTTTGGATGAACTAAAGTTATCGGCAGACTTCATTGGGGAAGCAGCAATCAACTCTATTAGATGCTCCTCTAAAATCGATGCTCCACAGAGTTAAGGCAAAAACGTACTCTTTGACTAAAACCATGGGTAGCAGATGTCTCATCCAAACAAAACTGGTGTTATACGCTTTCAAAGAAAGGCCCTCTTTGGTGAGAATTTGGAAAAAGCAATCTCCCGTGTTACCGGCGGAAAGTCGGGTATGCTACTGTGAGACAGGAGAGTGAGGCGCAATAAAACATTTTTTATCCAAGTTTCAGACAAGGAAAGGCCTCAAGGCAAAAATTGGAGGGGCCCTCAAGCCACCTTTCTAAAATCACGTAGACAGGGAGCAGCATCCACTCCCCAGGGGTCTGCAAAATCCTTTTGATGCAGGGTTGTACCCAGGGGGGGGGTAACATACCAGTAGAGGTCAGACTGAAACACTTTCCCGAGGTATGGCTCAAGAGGTGTCAAGATCCCTGGGTTGTCTCGACGCTCCGGTTCGGCCACTTTTGGACGTTCTCAAGCCGTCCAAGAGACTTATTTGCCCCCTCAAAGATCCTGAGATCTCCAAAAAAGGCAGAAACTTCGTATTTTTACCCCCCCTCTTTCTCGTTCCAAAGAAAGGCGGAGAGTGGAGAACCGTAATAGACCTCAAAAGGCTGAACCATCATATAAACCAGGAAAGGTTCAAGATGGAATCCTTGCAATCCATTATTTGGGCAATTCACCCAGGGGATTGGATGATATTGGTGGATTTGCAGGATGCATATCTCCATATACCAATACTGCCAGCCTTTCAGAAATACCTCAGATTTGCGGTAGGGGAAACGCATCTACAGTTCCAGAGCCTGCCTTTTGGCCTATGCTCCTCATCCAGAGAATTCACAAAGGTACTAATTGACGTCCTGGCCCCGCTCAGAGTTAGGTCTCAGAGTGTACCACTACCTGGATGACATCCTGCTGGCAGAAGATCAGGTACAACTACTGAACCACAAAGAGATCTTTCTGTCGACTCTGGCAGACTTCGGTTGGATGATATATGGAGCGAAGAGTCATCTGACGCCGACGCAGGGGATGGTCTATCTGGGTGCTCACTTCAATACCATCCAGGGGTCAGTTTCCTTACGTCTTCAGAAAGTTGCTCTTATCACGCAGAAGATGAAGAAAGTGAGATCACAATCTCAACTGACAGCCTCAAGTTACCTGAGCATCTTGGGAACGATGTCATCCTGCATTCCCATTGTTCCTTCGGCCTACTGGCACTTGAGACATTTCCAATGGGATTTCAACGCCAGGGTGGAACACACAGCATCTCCGTCTTAAGGGAGGTAGAACCAATTTGACAGAGAGGAATCTCCCCAATCTGAAAGCAATCTACCTTCTGGGGCACCTGAAAATGGAGGCTGACTCTCTGTCGAGGAGGTTTGTGGACCCCAATGAGTGGTTACTGAACCCCAAGATATTCTATTGGATTGTGACAAAATGGGGGCTTCCTCTAATTAGATCTGTTCGCAACAAGAGACAATACAAAGACATTGAGATTCATTGCGCGCATGCCACACCCTCAATCGGAAACAGCGGATGCTCTCTCCAGCCTTTGGAAATGCAAACTGGCATATGCCCCCCCCCCCCCAGCCACTTATATTCAAATTCCTGATGAGGCTTATGACGGAAGTGGTGACGGTAATTGCAGTACTCCCATATTGGCCCAGGCGCCCTTGGTTCCCGATGGCCTTATCCTTGAGCATCCAGTCACCAATCAAGATACCCAATACCTCCCCTTCTGTCGCAGGGGGCACACATCCATTCAAACCCAGATACTCAATCTTCACATCTGGACGTTGAGAGGCAGAGGTTCCAATCGCTAGGGTGCTTGTCTGAAGTCATTGCAACCTTACTCAGGGCTAGAAAACCTTTGACAAACTCCATGTACAATAAAGTGTGGAAAACGTTTATAGCCTTTTCAGTCGGGAAAGGCCTAGATCCGGACGCACCTACTCCTTCCCACCTCCTTGACTTTTTGCAAGCAGGACTGGACTTGGGTTTAGGGCCAAGTACACTCAAGGTCCCAGTAGGGGCAATCTCGGCTACTACCAACAGGAGGTGGTCCAGTTCTTTAAAACCGTGGAAAAGATACGCCCACCTGTAAGACAACATTTTCTCACTTGGGATTTGTCGTTTTTGTTGGAATCCTTGACAAAGCAACCATTTGTGCCTACTGAGTCAGCATATTTATGGTTATCATTTTTGATCGCAGTGACATCAGGTAGAAGGGTGTCGGAGCTGCAGGCCCTGGGTGCAGACAAGAATCACGTGATCTACTTCCCTGATCGAGTAGAGCCAAGTCCAATTCAGGGGTTTATACCCAAGACCACATCTACCTTAAGTCTCTCTGAGCCATGGGCTCTGCCAACATTTGCAAATCTAGAGTCAGGCTCTCTCCATGATTTGGACAGCACTTCCATTTTTGAAACATTACCTTCAAGTCACAGCACCTTTCAGAAACTCCAACAAACTTCATCATCCCATGGGAAAAGAACAAGGGCAAAGAAGCAACCTCCAGAACTATAGCTCCATGGATAGTAAAATGAATCCAAAAGGCGTACAGGGCAAGAGGTCTGGATCCGCCCTCAGTGGTTAAAGCCCATTCCATCAGATCTGTATCAGCTTCCTGGGCAGCAAGGGCAAATGTCTCGGTAGCGACCATTTGCAGAGCAGCGACCTGGTCATCTCAACATAACTTTCTTAAGCACTACAGAGTGGACCTGGGAGCTCTCTCCTCCGTAGAGTTCAGCAGACAAGCCATCAGTTCAACCCTTTCTTCCTACAAGGAGTAATCTTCTTCCGAATAATTTTTTTCTGTTATTTGTCATAGGTATACTGCCATGGAGGCACCAGGATAACAGAAAATTGTGTCATACTTACCTGTAATTTTTTTTCCTGGTGCCTATCCATGTCACCATACAATCCCACCCAAAGGTATTCTATGTTACGTAGAACGATGGGGGGGGGGGGGGGGGGAGAGACACTAGTCCTTTTAATTTATAATATTCACTGTTCCTGAGGGAGGAGCCAAGGCAGAGCTTGTCATAGGTATGCTGCCATGGAGGCACCAGGAAAAAAAAATTATAGGTAAGTATGACACAATTTTCTGTTTTATTGCTGTTGTTGTCCACACTGACGTGATTTTCCCACACTAAGGGATTGTTTACATTTTTAGTTGAAGGGCAGTAAAAACAATTGGATGAGCCCCGTTTTTACTGCTCCCCCTTAAGGCCTCATGCACACTGGACATTAAAAAACGGTCTAAAATGTCAGTAGCTTTGCAGTGAGTTCTTCAGCTCTGTTCATCATTTTGCACTAGTGTTTTTGAGCAGTAGCGTTTTTTTTTTTTTTCCCTCAATGGATCTAAAACCATCCAAAAATGTTGGTGAGCTGCGTTTAAGCACGTTTGAGGGTTTTTACGGCTGAAAACCATCTCTCAGAACCCACTGGTCCCAGCTAAAAACAGTTGATAACAGCCTAGCTATGTGTGCATGGCAGGACCGGCTCTAACACTAGGCGGAGTAGGCGGCCGCCTAGGGCGCATTGCCGCCCAGGGCGCCAAGCCCCTGTCCATATACTACCCCAGCCTGTCCATATACTACCCGAGCCTGTCCATATACTACCCGAGCCTGTCCATATACTACCCGAGCCTGTCCATATACTACCCGAGCCTGTCCATATACTACCCGAGCCTGTCCATATACTACTCGAGCCTGTCCATATACTACTCGAGCCTGTCCATATACTACTCGAGCCTGTCCATATACCTGGGGACCACGGCTGGCATGTGGAAGTGAGCCGGTGTTGCCATTATTTGTCTTTAGGCCGGGTTCAGAGGCACAAGTCCCTGCGGGCCTGTGGACCATAGCTAAAGAAATAGGTAGAGAGTCGCTTCAAAAATCACCACCTCCGCCACCTCCATCCTATACATGGATAGGGCAAAGGGGGTTGAGTTAGGGGCAGCAAAATGAGGTTTCGCCTAGGGTGTCAAAAATCCTTGCACCAGCCCTGGTGCATGGACACATAGGATTACATGATGGGGAGTTTATTGACTGTAGAAAAAAAAATGTCTGAAGCCAAAAACATCAGCTGTAAAAATGTCCAAAAACATCCTGTTTGTATGAGGCCTAAAGAGCACAGACAGCGGCTGGGGGGGGGGGGGGGGGGGT
>BLSH010521061.1:424613-435340 GCA_018402905.1 Glandirana rugosa
TTGTTTTACCGCACATCGCTGGCGCACCATCTGTCGTTAATCCCACGAGTTTATCCCACGACAGCTTTATTTCAGTTACGCATTTGGAAACCTCCTCAAAGATTTCCTTTCCTGTGGTTGTGCCATGCATTGATTTGAATCCCAATAGCTCCTCCGTAACACACATATTTGAGTCCACTCCACGGATGAAGACTGACAGCTGAGCAGTATCAGATGCGTCGCTGCTCTCATCCACAGCAAGGGAGAACGCAACAAAATCTTTTCCCTTTTCCAAAAGCTGGTCATACAGATTGGTGGCAAGATCACATGTGCGATCAGCTATTGTGTTTCTGCTCAGGCTCACATTTGAAAAGGCTTGCTTTTTCTCTGGGCACACGATGTCACAAACTTTCAACATGCACTTTTTCACAAACTCTCCCTCATTAAAGGACCGGGCTGATTTTGCGACCTCTACTGCTACAATATAACTAGCCTTTACAGCAGCCTCACTTTGTGATGTGGCTTTTTTGAACATATTCTGTTGTGAAACTAAACTTCTTTTCATCTCCTCCACTTTCTGGCTCTTTTGAGTCATGTCCAGGTCCTTGTACTTGTCATGGTGTTTTGTTTCATAGTGTCGTTGAATGTTATACTCCTTAGTTATAGCCACGTTGACTCCACAAATCAGACAAACAGGTCTGTCTTTTACATATGTAAACAGATATTCTGTCTCCCACCTGTCCAGAAAGTTCCTGTTGTCTGCCTTTCTTTTTGCCATTTTTGGGAAGGGGTTCCACAGTGACAGTTGTAGCTTGAGATTGCTATGACTTCTGTCACACAGGAGAGGGCGTTTCTGGGACCTGTCCTGATTGACGCACCAAAACAACAGCAAGGCATTATGGGATTTGTAGTATTAGCTATGAATGAATGCTCTGTATAATACCGGCGGGCTAGCTCTAGTAGTCATTTGGTATAGCCTCGCGGGCCAAATATAATTACACTGCGGGCCAAATTTGGCCCGCGGGCCAGAGTTTGACACCTATGCTATATGCCATCTGGATAGGTTTAACGATCTATGAAGACCCTATTCTAGGAGGCCTAGCCATGCCTTTCCTGGAGGGCCTGGGAAAGATGAAGAGCTGATCATGTTTCCAGACATCTAGTCCGCTCTAGGTATATTGATAAGGCCCGCACTAGATCCAGGCTAGTCCATTTGTCTTCGAGTTACTACCCGGAAAAGCCGATACGACTGCTTCCCAATTCAACTACAAGGCTGATGCCACCTTTTAGAAGAAAGTTTGGGACTGTTCTGAGTATTATTTCCTCTTGGAGAATTTGGCAATATGGCTCCCTGGTTGAAAAAGCACTCAGCCAGTTCAGACACCGATCTGGCCAATGTAATTGCCATCAAAAAATTGCACTGAGACAAAGAACATGAGGGCACCGGACCAAACGGAGGTGCTAATAAGGCTTTCAGAATTAAAGGCAGGTCCCACTTCGGAAAGGGCTTTATTGAAGGCCTGATCTTTATTGCTGCCTTTCAGGAACGCATCCCTAGAGGATCCAAGGCCCATCTTTGTTCCCCCGTAGCTGACAGGGCAGACTCAAACCTTTGAGGAGCTAAATGACAAAACCCTTGCCCCGACTTTCCTGGAGAAATTTCAATATGCTAGAGACTACGGGTGCCCTCAGAACCCAGCTCTTTCCTGCTGAGAAGCAACAAAAAGGCCTTATATATCCTATAATAAAGTATTAACGGTAGTTTTCTTTTGACTAAAAGCTCCACGCCATGAACCTCAGTTTTCCCGGCTTCGGGTTACACTGCTTGTCCTGCAGCAAATGTTTGTGAGGAGGCAGGAGAATTGGCTGACACATAGCCATTTTCTATGCTAGTGAACATCATGGTCTTCTGGGCCAGAAGGGCCATGCCGCTATTGCTGTTATCTTCTCCTGTTCTTCATTAAAACTCTGAGGATTAGCGAGAGCGGAGGAACCACAGACTAAGGGAAAGACCCATGGAATGGATAGAGCACCCTAGCCTAAAGCCTGTGAGTGCCACCTTTGGGAGAAGTAACACGTAGTCTGAGAGTTCTCCTCCAACGTCACCCAATCTATGATTGAGGTCCCCGAGACCTTGAAGATTTTGAACAGGTATCTGGGATCCAAGCTCTGTTCGTTCAAATCCACGGATCTCCAACTCAGTTGATCCACCAGCTTGTTTTGTGGACCCAGAAGGTATGCTGCTGCCTAGGGAACAATCTGGCATGCCACTCTGAGTAGTGGGATGCTCCTGGTGCCCCCTTGCCAGGCCACGTAGGGTTTGCAACATTGATTGGAAGGCTACTAGAGTGTGCTGAATGGCCCCTAATTCTAACAGGTTTGAATGCTGAGATAGAGATGCTTCTCATTTGCCCTGTACTTGTTGCCTAAGGAATGAGCTCCCCGGTCTACTATGCTGGCATCTGTAGTCAGCACTACTGGAACTGGAGGTTCGAGAGGCACCCTGCGGTATAGATTATGAGATATCTTCCACCATATCAGAGGACGTTTTATTGGTACTGAATGGCAGATCTTCCGGGCTAATGAGTGGCGATCCCACTGATGAAGAAAATTGTATTGAAAACTCTCCTTCCGAAATTTGGCCCAAGGTACTACCTGGATTGTGGATGACAACAGGCCCAGGTAGTGCATACACTTCTTCGCCATCAGAAATTGCCTGGTCATGCCCATTCCCGACTTGGTCTGAACTTCCACCAACTTCCTAAGAGGCAGAAAACACGAACTTGGGTAGTGTCAAATTTCATTCCTAGATACTCTAGGACTTGAGTCGGTTGCAACAGACTCTTGCGATGGTTGATCAACCAATCAAACCGTCTGATCGTGCTGCAGGTTATCAGCCCATGCTGTTGAAGGAGGGACTTTGACGCGGCCCGAGGAAGAATGTTGTCCAGATAATGAAAAATTTGAATGCCTCTGATCCTTAAGATAGAGATGATTACAGCCAAAACTTCTGAAAATGTTCTTGGAACTATGCCCAGCCCAAAAGGCAGACAACGAAACTGGCAATGGAAGCGATGGTGTGATGCACTTATGGGCACATGTAGGTAAGCATCCGCTAGGCCTATTGACGCTAGCAAATCTCCCTTCTTCACAATGAACAATGATGGTTTGCAAGGACTCCATTCTGGATGGAGGGACTTTCATGAAGTTATTCGGGCTCTTTAGTCCAGGACCGGCCTGAATCCTTCTGAGGATCTTGTTACCAAGAACAGAAGAGAATAGAATCCTTCTCCCTTCTCGTGTTTCAGAACTGGCAGAATTGCTAGATGGCAATAAATTCTTTACATACATTAATAAACAACGCCCTTTCCACTGGACAAGTAGAAATTCGGGTCTCCACAGAATGAGACTAGGGAGGTCTTCCTTGAATGAAGTCCGCCTAGATCTCTCCAAAGTTAGACAGTCTGCTCCCACTTGGGAAGTCTGAACAGGGAAACCTTCAGAAAAGCTTGTCTGAAGCTTTCGCTGGCTGGTTCGCCTTGGATTTGGTTGCCTTGGAAAAGGCTGGACCCTGCTCCTTCCACTTGTCTAAAGAACAGTCGCCCCGGTTGGTACGCGGAAGCTTCCCCGAAACTTTCTTTAGATCTCTCCGAAGGGATCGAACGGCTGAGGGAAATCTTTTCCTTCCCTGAGGAATAAGCCCTGCGTTCCCTTCAGACACTTGTTGCACCTCTGACTCCAGGGTCTTGCCAAAAAATGTTCCATCAAAAAGGAACTGAGCAAAGGCTGTGCTTTGAAGCACTATCCGCTGACCAATGCTTCAGCCATAGGGCTCTGTGTGTCGTCATAGACTGAGCCATAAATTTCAGTATTATCCTGACCTGGTCCACGGGCACTTGCTAGAAAATACAACCTGACCCTAATGCACTGTAAAGGGGGGAACTTTCTTCCCCTATCACTTAACCCAAAGAACCGGGCTCCAACTCCGTAATGCACACCTTAAGGCTGCTGCCACTAGGTAAGTGCTCTAGCCGGCTAACGTGTACATTCTTTAGAGATCTGTATCTATCCTACGATCCATCAGTTCTTGAAGGATACGGAGTCATCTAGAGGCAAGGTAATGTGCCCAGCTTGTCTCTGAAGTGAGGCATCCGTCTTAGGCGCGGCCTCCCAAAGCTTAGCATCCCTAGAGCAAAAAGGGTACAAGTTTGAGACCCTGTTGGATGTTCAATCTTTTATCGGGCCTTGCCCATTCATCTTCCATTATTTCCTTTATTAAAAACCAAAATAATGGGAAGGACAGGAGTGACCTTTTCAAGTCCGGATAATACTCTCACTGCACAAAATACTAAGCGCTTTCGAAGAGCCTCTCAGGCACTTTTGAAGAGCCTTCCATTGCTTTCAATGGAGAGGGGTGATTTTCCACCATCCAGCCAGTGCACTGCAGAGTGAGAGTATTCATTGAGTTTAAAAGAAATAGGATTTCGTGAGCTCTTCAGGCACCTGAAAAATGCATGAAAAGCGCCTCGGCGAGAAAGGGGTCCTAGGCTCGACTCACACCCATGCATCTCCAGCATCCGCATCACAGACCCACACCACAGACATGTCCCATAGGAAACAATGCCAAATAGACTGTAGTGCCGATCTGCGAAAACGCACCAAAAACGCACAGGTGCGAATTAGGCCAAAAGAAGGATGTTCTTCTGAACTGTAGCGATATGTTGCCTCTGGCTCTGATTCTGAAGCTGAAGCGGAAGAGTACCACCTCGGCCTTCCAGCTGCCCTTGACTGTCGCCTTAATATAGTGCTTCACCTGGCGTGCATCTACTGCATTACCACATGCTGCCTCCTTTTAACAAGAGAAGTATACACACCTCCCTGGCAGGGAGTTTGCCCGCGCCCAGCATGCCTTCTCCTTCCGGAGCCGATTCCCTTTCAGAAGATGAAGAGGATCTGCGTCTGCTTATGCACATGTTAGCGCTTAGCGGTTGCTTCCTTCTGTTGCAACAGCCATTGGCCTGGGCTCGCGGCAATGCAAAGAGGCACCCAAGAGGGTGACCTGGAGTGGCGTTCCACATGGATTTTATCCCGCCGACCACTCCTCTGAGCCGACTTATCACACACTGAGCGATTCATTCTTTGCGGGTGATGCGGCTCCTTGGAACTTCCCTGCGGGCGTTTATCCCGCATCCGGGTCTTCTCTGTGTGAAGAGAAGAATGCACTCTTTTAAAAAAAAAAAAAACTTTTTCATGCATTCTTCAGTGCTATAGAGGCAGGCAGGAGGACACACATAGACACACATAGACAGCCAGAGATCTATCCAGCAACTCAAGGCCGCAGCCCTGTTGAGATCCCACATCATTCAGCATAGAGGCAGTGATTATGAGACAAGCTGGGCTACAGGTGTTGTAATCACCACAGAGAAGCAGGAACCAGAGCATGGGAGAGGGCGTTCCTAACATACCAGGAAGTGGCCACTCTCAGCAACCTCCTGAGTTCCTGTGGGGCTACAAGCCTCAGCCTGCCTGCTGTTCATCCATTTGTCACACAGCCCAATCCAGCAACGTATAATCGCTTCCTAGAGGCCGGTGTAAACCTCTATACTGCTGAAGTGAGACTCTGTCCTTGCTGTCTTCACCACTTTGCCACACAGCCCCACTAGCAGTATTTAACCGCTTCCTAGAGGCTGGTGTACACATGCCGTTCTTTAAACTGCTGAAGTGAGACTCTGTCCTTGCTGTCTTCACCACTTCGCCACACAGCCCCACTAGCAGTATTTAACCGCTTCCTAGAGGCTGGTGTACACATGCAGTTCTTTAAACCGCTGAAGTGAGACTCTGTCCTTGCTCTCTCATCACTTTGCCGCACAGCTCACTAGCAGTATTTAACCGCTTCCTAAAGGCTGGTGTACACATGCAGTTCTTTAAACTGCTGAAGTGAGACTCTGTCCTTGCTGTCTTCACCACTTCGCCACACAGCTCACCAGCAGTATTTAACTGCTTCCTAAAGGCTGGTGTACACATGCAGTTCTTTATACTGCTGAAGTGAGACTTGCCTGCCGCCGCACAGCCCATCCAGCAGTGTTTAACTACTCTCTAAAGGCCGGTGTACGCCCGCAGTACTTTATACTGCTTCACTGAGACCCAGCACCAAGGGTACCCCACAAGGGAAGATTTACAGCCCAGACAAGGGATCTTCTGAACTCAGGAGAGCGCATGAACCTGAGCAGGATCGCATGGACATTAGAAGGTTTTGCAGTAAGTCTCCTACCTTGCTTCTTCTTGTGTGTGTGTGTGTGTGTGTGTGTAGGAATATATATATTTGTCTTAAGAGGCGTACGGAGCGAGGACGGAAAAAAAACACTGCATATGGGCAGACAGCCGCCTCTTATAGGCTTGGAAAGAGGTTGTCCTGAAGGGGTCAGAGGGGGCGGAGCTGACCCATAGTAGGCTGACATGAGGAGGTCCAGGAAATGTACATGCTATGTGTTGGAAATATCTTATACATGGACAACCTTGTGTAAACAAAAAAAAAAAAAATGCGTTTTAATTTCCAAAAACTTGTGGGGAAGAAAATCACATGTTCAAAGACTCATAATGCTTCATATATTATATGTTGGGGTGTTTGCTTTCCCAAATGTGGTCATTTTGTGGGGGTTTCCATTGTCCTGGTGCTTCAGGGCCTACAAAAGTGTAAGAGGTAGTCTAGATATTTTATGTGTAATTTATGCTCCTAGAATGCCTGACGGTGCTCCCTGCATGTTGGGCCTCTGTATGTGGCCAGGCTGTGTAAAAGTCTCACATGTGGCATCACCATACTCAGGAGTAGCAGAATGTATTTTGAAGTGAAATTTGTGGTATGCACATGCCCCGGTGGGAGGATGGTCGGACATCAAGGCCCGGATCTTACCCCATCTAGGTAGTGGGCAGGCGGGCAGCGTGTCCTACGAGTGATGGGCGGCAGTTTTCATCCTTCCTCCTCCTTTGGACCACTTTGGCCGTGCATCTCCTCCTCCTATGCGTCCAATAGGATTACCTGTCCTTTCAGCCAAAAAAAATACATATTACAATGCACACATGATACTTACGCCTGCCAGGCTTTTTAAAAGAATCTAAACGTATATAGCAAAAATACGGGGGTTTGGTCACACTGAATGGCCATGAAGTGCTTAAGCCCACTGACTGCTGCAAAGTACCCCGTTTTAACAGTGGGTTCCTACACTAACCTTAGAGTGAATGCTCCTATCTCTTAAACCATGGAAGCAAACGCTTCTCTTTATGGGAGACCAGAGGACTTTCAGCCAATTGGGTGACAGGTCTTAGACCCGCTTCCTGATTGGTCGGGAGGAGGATCAGTGTGAGAATAGCAAATATTCATTCGCTATTCTCACACAACTGGGTTGGCTCGGAGCGCAATGCTCTGCGCCCCGAGCCCACCCTTTTTTGAAGCCTATTAAATCCTTTGGCTCTAATCACATGCTTTTAAACCCCCCCCCCCCATTGGAATCCAAGCGTTATGCGCCCTACATGTAGATTAGGGGGCTAGACGCATGGATGCATGGGGGGGGGGGGCACCCGTGCTGCCACTTCTCTTCACCCTCCAACATGCTTACTAACTTTTTTCTTGTTGCAGTAATACCCCCATCCCCCAATTCTATTTTTTTTTTTACCCCTCCCCCTGTCACAATAACTACCGATACTATGTCCTTCTTAATGAGTTTTATCTTCTCTTTAGAAGAGGAGATTAAGGGGGATATGATCAATATGTACAAATACATAAATCTAGAGGAAACAAGATTTCATCTCCAAATATGGAAAGGTTTCTTCACAGTAAGAGCTGTGAAAATGTGGAATGGACTCCCTCCAGAGGTGGTTCTGGCCAGCTCAGTAGATTTTTTTTTAAATAGGCCTGGATTCTTTCCTAAATGTACATAATATAACTAGGTACTAACATTTATAGGTAAAGTTGATCCAGGGAATATCTGATTGCCTCTTGGGGGATCAGGAAGGAATTTTTTTACCCTGCTGGAGCAAATTTGGATCATGCTTTTGCTGGGGTTTTTGCCACCTTCCTCTGGATCAACTGAGAGTATAAGATTGTGTATATGGGATTGTATGATTTTTTTTTTTTTTTTTTTTTTTTTTATTGGTTAAACTAGATGGTGTTTTTTTTTTTCAACCTGGCTAACTATGTAACTCCAAGAAACTGATTTAATAGTTACAAAAATCCTGTTTTTTTAATTTACTGTACAGCACAGCTTACAGAGAAAACAATCGGGATGTAATCATGTGACAACTTCCAACAGCTTTTCCAAACTGGCCTAGGACCAAACCCAGCTAATCCCTATTGTAGTATGAATATACCCCTATTAATGACTACAGAACTGCATTAAATTGTAAATGTTACATCTGCCTGCAGTTCAGCTCTGAAGTTTTTTCTTTCAATTATTATTGCGGCATATTTGATGCTAATTTCTAATGCTGCCTTTTCAGGACATTCTGGTTTAATTGTTGAGTCCCCATCACATTAGTTTATACCAGTAGAACCAGTTGCTATGGTCAGGACTTATGTTTCACTGTCATGGTAACGAGACTCATTGTCCACACAGGCCAGCGCTCAGTAACACTAGACTTATTATCTACAGAACATCAGTGAGACAAGCACTCTGGTCCCAATGTCTGAAGAAGCAAAGAAATTACAGGAGATCTATGAGGAGCGGGAGAGCTGGTGTATGGTGGAGAGACACCCTACACAGTACTGGTGCAGAGCTGAGAGAAAACATTTCCCCCAACATTTGCGAAGTGTCCTGAATGCTCAGCCACCGCCATGCCACGAATCGAGAT
Source organism: Glandirana rugosa (assembly GCA_018402905.1). Lineage (NCBI taxonomy): Eukaryota > Metazoa > Chordata > Amphibia > Anura > Ranidae > Glandirana > Glandirana rugosa. The sequence continues at coordinate 433,437 of BLSH010521061.1, forward strand.
GCTCCTGGGCTGTTGTAACCCCTAGACACAGGGAGAAAAAGCACTTTGCTGATGCAGGTAAGTCCACACAAAACTCATTTTAGTTTTGGGTCAATGCTAAAACGATGAATCGCCTACTGGATTCCTTTTTTATCCCATGGAAAGGTCATTGAGATACCTACAACTGAGTTTCCAGATTGATTCAGTTGCCTAGACCAATGGCAGGGATTTGATGGATTCTTTATTTACTAAAACAAGGGAACTTACATGCCATACAGTAAATTTGGGAACCATAGAGAGGGCATTTTGTTGAATCGCTGAAGATATATCATAATTCAGGGGGTAATTCAGCCTGCTGATGTCCACTCATGGCAAAAAAGTGCTAGATGAATGGTATGGAAATTTTTCATCCCTGATACACCCTTTATTCTCCCATAATGGCAGACTTTATGTAATATAATTCCATAGCAGCCAGAAAACTGCAGATCTAGATAGCAGCGTGCATATGCCACTATAGGGTTGGGGTGAATTTGCCATGTGTGAGAAACCATTCCATCTAGTAACATGGAAGATTTCCTCTCTGACAGCTTCATAGAAAACCCTGCCAAGCAAGCAACACGTGCTTTAATGTTTGCTTTGCTTTCTCACTGCAGGATCAAAGTACAAAGCCCTGGGCTTACCAATATGGAGGAGCATGTGAATCACTCTCCTTCCTTCTATCTCATGACAGCCTGCTGCTTACACACCAGAGCTGGCACATGAAGATGGGGAAAAGGTGTCCTTAACTAACCTTGATCCTAAAGTTGGCTGTACAGTACTGGAATTTCGTTTGAATATTTTTTGGTTTAAGAATGTTCATTTGATTTTCTAATTGGTAGTGGGGTCAAATCGACATTTGTTTTTGACCACAGTGGCAAGGATTTGAAGGATCAGGATGGAAATTATTTCTTGAATGAACACATTTCTAACAGTGTATGCAGTTTTCATGGGGGAAAGTCAATTTATTTCAATATTGAATGATAAAAGCCAACAACATTTTGAAGTACTTTTGAAAAACATTTGTCAAGTCATCGAAGGTACTGTAAAGTTTGGTGCACATTTTTTTTTTAATGAAGATTTGATGGACTTGGTATTCAGCCTTGGGACTAGATTAAGTTACATGCACTCTATCTTGTACCATTGTGAGTACATTGGAATTTGGTTTTATTCAATAAAAGAGTCTTGTGATAATGCAGTAGGCCGGTGTGCCTTCTTCACTTGCTTTTTATTTCAGTGTCAATTTTTTTAATACATACATAGGGAAAAGGTCAAAAAAACAAAACAACTTTTGGAATCAAAGAGGTATATTCATCCAGTACAGGACTGCATTTAGGCCCTAATAACAACAACCAATCTAAAAACAAACAAGAGTGGGGTTCCCATTGGGACTGTATCGGTGCCAGCAGACAAAGAGTTAGTCAATATGCGTTAAAACATCAATTTTATTAACATATTAAATACATATAAAAAGGGGGAAAAGTGGTTTGGGTACAATTCTGTTGGTTAGCATAACAGTTTGGTGGTTAACAGTAGTCGCAATTCTCCCAACATGTTTCGCCATCAATATGGCTTCCTCAGGGGATTTCAGTAACCATCATTTTGGACTTACATAAAGAGAAAAAAAAAAGAAATATAAGTACACAAAAACATGTTATACAATTTGAACGGTGTATACACTTGATGGCCTGAATAGTTAATTCACATGTCAAAAATCCCCTCATTTCATACTTACCCCAACAGGGGCCACCCCACGAACAGCAACCAACACACTCCCCTGAAAAGGGACACAGCACCATGCGGCTACAGAAGGCGCACAAAGTCCAAGCTAAGATGAAATTATATATATATATATATATATATATATAAAACACGCGGAAGACATCGGC
>BLSH010521061.1:445574-466564 GCA_018402905.1 Glandirana rugosa
ATGGACTTGTGGAGGAAGATGGTCGCACACACTTCTTTGATGACCCAGCTGCGGCGGCTGCCTGGTTGGACCACCGACCGAATCCGGCCTAGTGCTACACCACCGAGGACCCCTGTTCACCAGGCACCAGATCCAAGGTACTCTGTATCCCTGCCCCCCACCTATATCCCTCAGGTACACCTTGCCAGCCTGTCCTCCCCCTCCATGATGACGGTTCCCCTTAACAATATGACTTGAAAAGTCCGCCAGACCGTCCCCGCCTCACCCCCAGTTCACAGCTGGTCTCTCTACCCGCAGTGAGAGAGGAACGGGACCTGTTTATATACCGGTTTCTACTCTCCCCCTGTTTGGGGAGGACGAGACTTATTAGAGATAGAGGGCGGACATGGCGGGCTCTGGGGGACTGTGCTCGGTTTGTTCTTTATTTTGTCCGGGAATGGATCTACAAGTTCTCCCCCCCTTCATGATATCAGTGCGGTAAGCCCGCACTATGTTCACAAACTGAACTTTGCATGCTCTGCAATGTGAATTCTGCCTCATGGGATGCTGTCCTGCCCGGTGACTCGGTGTCGGTCGAGACCCCCCACTGCCCCTCGATACCTCCTGAACATCTACCTAATGAACAGTATTCAACCGGCCGGCTCCCATGCCGACACCGAGGGCCGAGCATATTTCTCCCATTTTGTTCAGTTCTGGTTAGGGGTTTAATGCTCACGTTCAGCCGTTTGGACGCTGAGCTGGGTATGGGAAGGTATCCCGAGAGGGACTGTTCTATCTCGGGAGCCTTAATGTTATACTGTGACTGGTATACCGAATGTGTAAGTGAGACGCACATGTTTCAAATCAATATGTTTATGGGTTATACATGCAACCTGTGTGACTGTTTGCCTCTGATGGTATATATATGCTTTCTAGTGCCTGCCCTGTTGGTCCAAACTCGTAGTGAACTGCTGTGCATTTGTCCCACACGCCCACCATGACTTCATGTAAGTTGCTCACTTGGAATGTTCGAGGGCTGCGGGACAAAGTCAAACGCACAGCTGTGTTAAAAATACTTAAGTCCCAGCGAGTAAATATTGCGGTTCTAGTGGAAACTCATATAACTGGGCAAATGCAGATGGCGCTGAGGCGCCCCTGGGTGGGCTGGAGCTACCACTCCACCCACACTCAATATTCCAGAGGCGTATCAGTTCTGATTAGCAAGGCGGTCCCCTTTGAACTCATTACTCTCCGCACTGACCAACAGGGCAGGTACGTTTTTATACTGGGTGCAATCCGTGGATTCCAAATTATGATACTTGCATGTTATATCCCCCCTCCGTACCGCTCGGATGTGATACAGGAGGGACTTGCCTTCATGGCTCAATACCCATCCGTCCCGGCGGTGTGGATGGGGGACTTTAATAATGTGCTGGACCCTGTACTAGACAGATGTTCCCGAGGTACTACCTTGGCAACCCCCGGCCCTACTAAGTTTGCCCGCCTCATGAACGAGTTTTTCTTGTATGACACATGGAGACACAAATACCCCTCAAATCGGGCCTATTCTTGTTTCTCATCAACACACAATACAATGTCTAGGATAGATCTCATCTTCATCTCCCCGGGACTCCTTCCGAAGATGACCGAGGCGTCCTTTGGGAGCCGAGTCCTTTCTGACCATGCCCCATACTGGATATGCCTAGCCCTATACGCAGAAGCTCCCGAGCATAGATGGAGATTAAATCCATACTGGCTCACGATGTTGGGGGAGCAGCTGGACATCCCCAGGGAGTTCCGCTTCTTCTTCCAACGCAACATAGGATCAGCACCTATGAGCTCGACCTGGGATGCCTTCAAACTGCATGCCAAAATGATACTATCCAATCGTATAAACAGACACAAGATAAATTCTAAAATCACCCTACAACAGGCCTCTGAGAGATTATCCACTCTCGAGGCCCGCTTTGCGGCAGACCCCTCCACCACACATAGTAACGAGCTTAAACTACACACCCGCATGGTGTCCCAGCTTCACATAGACCAAGCCAAACGACACCTCTTTTTTACGCGCCAACGCATTTTTGAACAGGGAGAAACGGCGGGCAAACTGCTAGCATACCTAGTCCATATGGACACTACCCCCCCAATTGTTGTATCCCTTATGGGTCCCAATAACGCACCCATAACCTCCCCCCATGAAGTGGCGGAGGAGTTCAGACGATATTATTCGAAACTATATACCTCCCAAGCCTCCCAGACACCACAGCAAACCATTACATTCCTGCAGAACATCATCTTCCCACAGCTCAAACAAGACCAGGTCAGGTTGCTCGAGGCCCCTATCTCCACAGATGATATCACCACCGCAATATCCCAGATGGCCAAATCTAAAGCCCCCGGAACTGACGGCCTCCCTGTAGAGTTCTACGCGACCTATGCCGACATACTGACAGATAAATTATGCACACTCTACAATTCCATTTTTAAGACCGAGACCCTTCCAATATCTATGCAAGAGGCATTAATAATAGTTATCCCCAAGCCAGGGAAGGATCCCCGCTCCCCCGAGTCGTACCGACCAATCTCGTTGTTACAAGTTGACATCAAGATCCTGGCCAAAATACTCTCCACCAGATTGAATCAGGTGATACTATCCCTGATTCATCCTGATCAAACGGGGTTCATGCCTGGAAAAAATACAGCGATGAACATCAGGAGACTATTTATGAATATACAAACGGCCCATGACGGGGTCGGGGCAAGAGCTGTGGTGGCATTGGATGCGGCCAAGGCATTCGACTCGGTAGAGTGGGGATTCCTTTGGGAGTGCCTTAAAAGCTTCGGCTTTGGCCCCAACTTTATTAAATGGATCAAAGTGTTGTATCAAACCCCTAGGGCCAGGGTGATGGTAAACGGATGGCTCTCCGAACCATTCCCCTTGGAACGGGGCACCCGTCAGGGCTGTCCCTTGTCCCCTCTACTGTATGCACTGGTGGTTGAACCTCTCGCCATCTCCATTAGGGCCAATGCACTGATCAAGGGATTAAGAGTAGGTGGTTTTGAGGAAAAACTAGGACTGTATGCTGACGACATGGTACTATACCTATCAGATGCAGGCACGTCCCTCCCAGAAGCCCTATCCACCATAACACACATGGGAAAATATTCCGGCCTCACCATAAACTGGTCTAAGTCCCAAATTCTTCCCCTGGACCATTTTCCCCTCCCATTAACGAATCCTCCACTACCCCTGCCTTGGGTATCCGCCATTAAATACTTGGGAGTCCTAGTAACTAGAGATCTCAGGGACTACATGTCACTTAATGTCACTCCACTGATCCAACTAATTAAAAATAAAACACAGTCCTGGGCCAAACTTCCCCTTGGGGTCTATGGCCGCATAAATATCATTAAAATGATTCTATTACCCAAAATGCTGTATTTACTATGGCATGCTCCTCTCCCCATTCCCCACAAATTCTTTAAAACAATTGATTCAATACTGAATTCCTACGTATGGGGACTAAACAGACGTAAATTGACATGGGCTACCCTAAAGAACCCGGCAGACCAGGGCGGTGCAGCAATGCCAGATTTTCAAGATTACTATTTGGCGGCCCAAATTTCACATTTTTACCACTACACGAAAACGGAACAGTCTCGGTTCTGCTCCCTACTCACTGGCAAACCTGACGGCTTAGCACACTGGCCCATACAGATTATATCCCGGGATGTGATACATAGACCTTCCCGTGCACCCATGCGAGACATGATACCTCATTACCAGTATGTATGGCGTACGGCCCTACGAAAGCTAAAGGTCACCAGCTGGCACACCCACATGCCCCTGTGGTACAATCGGGACCTCCCCGAACTACTCCTGATCCCTGAACCTAAACCGTGGATTGATCATGGCGTGGTGTACCTACACCAAGTGCTTTCCCCTATAGGTATTAAAACATTTCAGGAATTAAAGGAGGAATTCTCACTCCCCAACCACCTTTTGTTCAGATACCTCCAACTTCGACATGCCCTACAAACCCAAATGGTGAATGGGCCCCCATCACTTCCTAAAATCCCCTTTATACAAACCTTACTAGGAAATGACCCCTCACACTTGATATCCAATATCTACGTACATTTGCATCTTCATGTGTCATCCGAGATAGTCGCCGCTACAAAAACCAAATGGGAGACAGACCTCGGGGAGGTTTCAGATGAGGATTGGGAAGATATCTTAGACGGTGTGAAAATGGTCTCCCCCAGGCTGCCCGATCGACTGTCACAACTATACATCATACACCGCTCCTATCTCACCCCATGCAGGATAGCTAAATTCCACCCCTCTGCAAGCCCTATGCGTCCCATGTGCCAGAGAACCTCGGGCACCTTTTATCATCTCATTTGGGCCTGCTCCGCTATTCAAACGTTCTGGCTGCAGGTAATACGCTTCCTACATGACAACATGGGATCCCCGGTCACCTTAGACCCCAAGCTATGTCTACTTGGACTTCTCCCCACAGAAGACTTGAACAGATACAAGGCAGCATTTACCCGAGAGTCCCTATATACAGCACGTAAGGTGATAGCTAAAAACTGGATGAGGCCCAATCCCCCCAAGCTCCAGGACTGGATCCGAGAAATTAACATAACTTTACCCCATAAAAAACTGATCTATGATCACCGAGGATGTCCAGCTAAATACACCAAAATATGGGGTGACTGGTTGGCTAGCGCCAATACATGTGTAACATAGCCTGTTACATTACCCCTAGCTAGAGGCCCACCAGCCATGCTAAGGAGAGAAGTGGCTTTTCTAGAAACATAATTGATAAGCTATAAATTTGACGGAATGTGACGGGTATCCAGGAGAACAGGCGGGGTGGGTAGCCCCATACCGTTATAATCTAGAAGCATTTATGGCAGTAAACCCATAGGAGATCCCTCTATTACATATTCAGGTTTATGATATTTCAAATGCTAGTATTTGTATATCCTACGATATGTGTACTCACGATGCTGTTCTGATGTATACCATGTACAAATCCTTGAATAAACTTGGTTTTTTTCGAAACAATGATGTCATGAATAGATTCCATTCATGACTCTTTTACCACGCATCATGTGATCAGATAGCAATCACATGGTATCTGAGTTGCTCACAGCGGCCCGATACTGAGCACCACAATCTGCTGTAGTTGCAGAGCCCATCACCATGCCTGGGGGAGCTGCCCACCAGCAGTAAATGAACTGCTGGCAGTCAGCAAGTGGTTACCTTTTTTTTACAACTACAAGGTACTTCAATTCTTTAAAAATAGAGAATGTATTTGGAGCAACAAGTACAAAGATCTGTTCCCTTCAAATTGCAGGGTATAAGTGCTCTACAAAGCTTCTAAAGAGCCTTTACCTAGGTCAGCCTTTCTCAACCTTTTTGTGGTCATTGGGAATAACCGCCCTTACAGTGGTTACTTGTCTCAGAAGCAGGAATTGCTCTTTGCTCAAGGAACCCCTGGCAACCTCTGGAGGAACCCTAGTTAAGAAAAGATGACGTAGATCTTACAAATAAATATGAAGACTGAGATTTGAATAAAGTTTATTTATTCAACTTGTAATTAATTTTATGGAAGAGCCGCAGGGCGTTATGTGCTGTTGCCTCGCAAACTGCCTCCGGAGAAAGACCTTTCACTTGAGCAATATATTCACAGGGGATGTGGATATTCCATGGGACATTTCTTTCCTGAAGAAAACACAAAGGACAGTGTGATCTATGGAACTGCAGTCAAGATTGATATGTCAGTTTGGACTAGTGTTTACTGGCTTCTATATATACACTAAATTATCAAAAGTATCGGGACGCCTGCCTTTACACACACAAACTTTAATGGCATCCCAGTCTTAGTCCATAGGGTTCAATATTGAGTTGGCCCACCCTTTGCAGCTATAACAGCTTCAACTCTTCTGGGAAGGCTGTCCACAAGGTTTAGGAGAATGTCTATGGGAATGATTGACCATTCTTCCAGAAGCGTATTTGTAAGGACTCGCTCATCCATGTCTTTATGGACCTTGCTTTGTGCAGTGGTGCGCAGTCTTTGGAACAGGAAGGAGCCATCCCCAAACTGTTTCCACAAAGTTGGGAGCATGAAATTGTACAACATGTCTTAGTATGCTGACGCCTTAAGAGTTCCCTTCACTGGAACTAAGGGGCCAAGCCCAACCCCTGAAAAACAACCTCACACCATAATCCCCCCTCCACCAAATGATTTGGATCAGTGCACAAAGCAACTTCCAATAAAGACATGGATGAGCAAGTTTGGGGCATGTAAAGGCCAGCATCACAATATGTTTGACAATATAGTGTACTATGTCAGGAACTCAATGTGCAAGACATCCTAATGTCGAATTTACAGAATAAGACATAATCTGTGCCTTTAATTTAATAAGACAAATGTGCCTTTAATTTGTCTATTACACCACTTAACGACCACCCTATAGCAGATTTACTGCTACAGGGCGGCTGTCCTGTGCAGAATCACATATACATATATATATATACACGATTCTGCACTAAGTTTCAGGTAGGGGGTGCGCGGGCTTGCTATGCAATGCATGAAGGTAAAACACCTTGTGCCTTTACAATCACTTTAAATGTAAAATAAATAGACTTATGTTTCCCTTTTAAAAATGTATACTTCGGTAAATATATTTTTAGCCATGACTTTATTTGACATTTGTGTTACACTTGATGGGCCATGTTGTCTCTTACTTATCATCCTGTCTGTTTATTCTTACCTCTCTGTTTGGTCCAAGTGCCGGAGAATCGGTCTCTAAGCAGATGTTCTCCATTGGAATCTGTCTTATTAGCTTCTCTCTCTGGAGAAACAATGAAGCATAAAACAATTGTAGCTTTTATTAATCATGGCTTATAATTGAAACTGAAAGGCACAGCAAGGCTGGACATATTAATGAGATCTGAACTCAAGTATGCTTCTATACCATAATATTGCAAGAGAGCAATATGTACGGTAAGGCAAGGTTTGCATTAGTGCGACTGCAGGAAGGCGTGTAATTGTACGCCTTCTCACACCAAAAACACAATGCAGTTTAGGAGATGTGGAGGTACCATTAAAGTGGATTTAAACCCGATTCATGAAATCTGACATGGGCACATATATCTGTAGTGTTTACTTATCTCTCTCCAAAGCCCCGAGTCCCATGTCTTTCTCCTGCTTCGTTCCTCTGTTATCAGCCTGATAACTTCTAACAAGTTCTCTGACACGGGAAATAAAAGCAGTTGAACATTTGTGTCGGGGTGGGTGCTATAAATAGATTAGCATAGAGCTTGTCTATTCACGGTACAGCTCTGCAAGTACAGTAAAACCTCGGATTGTGAGTAACGCGGTTAACGAGCGTTTAGCAAAACGAGCAGTTTTTGTTTAAAAATCCTGAATCGATTTGTGAGCGCTGTCTCGCAAAACGAGCAGGATTAAGCCTCAGTGCATGCAATACCGCTTGTGGCCAGAGGTGTGGGGGCGCAGGTGGGGCTCGGAAGCCGTTGGAAATACCGAAAGTATCAACAGTTCCAGAGCGTTTCTGAATGTTTCCGAGCGCTTCCGAGGCTCAGCAGTGCCACCACCCCTCTGGCCACATACAGTATTGCATACACCAGCACCCCCGGACCTCTGGCCACATACAGTACTGCATTGACAAACAGTCACTGTAGAACGAATTATCTGAGTTTCCATTGTTTCCTATGGGGAAACTTGCTTTGATATACAAGTGATTTGGATTACAAACATTCTCTTGGAACGGATTATGCTCGTAAACCAAGGTTCCACTGTATCTTCGTTCTTCTGCCTATGTGGAGGGGGGGAGGGGGGTGTGCCTTTCCTCCAATCAGCTGTCACACAGTGTATGCCAAGACTCCCCTCCCACTGCTGAAACAGGAAGTAAAAATTCTAACGCTATGTTCACTTTATAAAAAATATGTAAAGCTGAAGACAGCAGAGATACATGTAAAACGTATGCAGGGAGACTTGTTTCATCCCTGTGTATCATCTGAGGCTGTTCACTTCACTGGGTATAGGAGAGGGTTTACATCCACTTTAATTCTACTAGCATCTTCCATGCCCTGGAAACCACAGGAGGACACTTTGGAGTTGATTTACTAAAGGCAAATAGGCTGTGCACTTTAAAATGTGCAGTTGCACTCTGCAAGTGCAGTTGCTACAAAGCTTAGTAAATGAGGTAAACCTTCACATTGCAAAGAATACCCAATCACATGCAAATAAAATTTTAAAAAAATGCATTTTTGCTTGCACGTGATTGGATGATGGAAGTCAGCAGAGCTTCTGCTCATTTACTAAGCTCTGGAGCAACTGCACTTGCTGAATGCAATTGCACTTTGTAAAGTGCACAGCCTATTTGCCTTTAGTAAATCAACCCCTTTGTTTCACATTAGGATGTGGTGGCACTAATTTATTCTCACATATCTTTTTTTTGCATGTGATTTTGACACATTTTTTTCCCATGTTTTATTTAGTACATTGTGCAATTACAATACAGGTACCAACAACGATACTCCAGATGTAAATTTTCGATGTTACAACACAGTAATTATGTAAGACCAGACATTCCAAGTAAAAGAGATAGACTTCTGAGCAACAGCTAGCAAAATACTTCAGATAGATCTGGCAGCTTGTACAAGTCCAATAGTAACAGGCAAAAATAACAACCCGGAGCATCTGGTTTAGGTATCACAATTGATGTTTGTTGTTGTACCCCCTAAAACCTGACAATAATGAGTTATCGTCCCCTAGTTTAACAAAAACAGAAAGGGCCCCCTCTTGACCCCCAGACGAGGGGGGCCAAGCAAGAAGAGAGGACCAAAAATGGGAGAGAGGAAAAAAAAGGGGGGGGGGTAAAATAAGGGGAGAGATAAAGGGGGGGGGCAGGGTATTGGGGGAACATTAGAATCATGGGGATTGGAATAGAGGGATGGGAGAGGCAGTGAACTCGGCTTCATCTGCACTCAACCTCCTCCCCTAAGGAGGCAATGCAAGGTCACAGCGCACCGCCATGCATTGGATTCTATTGAACTAAATGAAGAGACCATCAGTATATTGAGACATGCAAGTCAAGTCCGTCCACGGCAACCAGGTATCACTAAACTGATCCTCTCTTCCACGGAGAGACGCTGTCAAGCTATCCATTGTCAAAACCATAGCTGCTGACTTTTAATAAACAGCCTCTCACCTGTCTCACGATCCAGCGGTGCACTCACCCACGCTGCGTTCTCTCACGGCGGCATTGTCATCTCAATTATGGGCTCCTCATTGTGACAGCTTGCAGCTTTGCAGCCGGGTGCCCACTGCGCATGCACAAGTGGCGCTGCTTTCTGTGACTGGACCCGAAGTCCCAGAAGACTTTGGGAGGGAGAACTTCTGCTTCCAATTGCCTAAGGTGACTGGAACGGAAGTGGGAGCAGGTAGCTGTCAAAATCGGGTACCTGCGCACCCGCTCCCCAAAAGCTCTGTTTCACAAACAGGAGTCGGGAAGGAGGCCTTAAAGCGTAAGTTCCTCTTTTGGGTGGAACTCCGCTTTAAGGTCAGCAAGCTAGTGAGCTTCCACAGGTCAGGGATACATGCCCAGACCTCATTCAGGAAATACACTGTCAAAGATTTTTTGTAATGGCACTGGGGCACCGAATTTGGATGTATAAGATATCCCAAGGGGTCCATGTCAAGGTCAACAGATGTCAGTTGTTTGATCACGCTCCCCACACTGTTTATAACTTTTTGCTGGGCGTTTAAATATGGACACTTATGTTACAAAGTAGCAGTTTCAGTTTATACAGTATTTCACAAAAGTGAGTACACCCCTCACATTTGTGTAAATATTTTATTATATCTTTTCATGTGACAGCACTGAAGAAATGACACTTTGCTACAATGTAAAGTAGTGAGTGTACAGCTTGTATAACAGTGTAAATTTGTTGTCCCCTCAAAATAACTCAAAAACACAGCCATTAATGTCTAAACCGCTGACAACAAAAGTGAGTACACCCCTAAGTGAAAATGTCCAAATTGGGCCAAAAGCGTCAATATTTTGTGTGGCCACCATTATTTTCCAGCACTGCCTTAACCCTCTTGGGCATGGAGTTCACCAGAGCTTCACAGGTTGCCACTGGAGTCCTCTTCCAACCCTCCATGACAACATCACGGAGCTGGTGGATTTTAGAGACCTTATGCTCATCCACCTTCTGTTTGAGGATGCCCCACAGATGCTCAATAGGGGTTAGGTCTGGAGACATGCTTGGCCACTCCATCACCTTTACCCTCAGCTTCTTTAACAAGGCAGTGGTCATTTTGGAGGTGTGTTTGGGGTCGTTATCATGTTGGAATACTGAACCAAATAAGTCTATCTTGGGCTCATCAGACCACAGGGCATGGTTCCAGTAATCCATGTCCTTAGTCTGCTTGTCTTCAGCAAACTGTTTGAAGGCACTCTTTAGAAGAAACTTCCTTTTGGGACGACAGCCATGCAGACCAATTTGATGCAGTGTGCAGCGTATGGTCTGAGCACTGACAGGCTGACCCCCCACCCCTTCAACCTCTGCAGCAATGCTGGCAGCACTCATGCGTCTATTTACCAAAGACAACCTCTGAATATGATGCCTGAGCACATGCACTCAACTTCTTTGGTCGACCATGGCAAGGCCTGTTCTGAGTGGAACCTATCCTGTTAAACTACTGTATGGCCTTGGCCACCATGCTTCACCTCAGTTTCAGGGTCCTGGCAATCTTCTTATAGTCTAGGCCATCTTTATATAGAGCAACAATTCTTTTTTTCAGATCCTCAGAGAGTTCTTTTCCATGAGGTGCCATGTTGAACATCCGGTGACCAGTATGAGAGAGGGAGAGCGATAACACAAAATTTAACACACCTGTTTTCCATTCACACCTGAGACCTTGTAACACTAATGAGTCGCATGACACCGGGGAGGGAAAATGGCTTATTGGGCCCAATTTAGACATTTTCACTTAGGGGTGTACTCACTTTTGTTGCCAGCGGTTTAGACATTAATGGCTGCGTGTTAAGTTATTTTGAAGGGACATCAAATTTACACGGTTATACAAGCTGTACACTCACTACTGTACATTGTAGCAAAGTGTAATTTCTTCAGTGTTGTCACATGAAAAGATATAATAAAATATTTACAAAAATGTGAGGCGTGTACTCACTTTTGTGAAATACTGTATATATACTTCTCTGTATAGATAACACACCTTCTTACTAGGATCATTTGTCATTTTTGTGCTTTTCTCTCTCAGCTCAAAATTCCTGAGGGTGGGGCTGAGCACTGCTGCTGATGTCAGCTGGAGAGACAGAGCCATGCTGTGTTATCTTTATAGACACTACTTTACATTGTAGCAATTTCTTCTGTGTTGTCACATGAAAAGATATAATAAAACATTTACAAAAATGTGAGGGGTGTACTTACTTTTGTGAGATACTGTGTATCTTACTTGGATATTGATAGCTTTGATAGGCTGAGAGACCTCTGATCGCCTGTGTCAGTCACCAGTATAGGTACAGGTCTCAAAAGGACTATGCAGTTGCTTCAGATTTGGAAATCCTATATTATTCTTGGCCGAAGCAGGTGCATGGCTTGATGCCAGCGCCATGCTTATAATAATATCTTACCTGATTATTTTTAGTGACTGCAGGGGGAAAGGAGAAGAAGTACCCGGCCTTCACACCCTCCAAGGCAGCTGAAGGACGGCCAGCAAAATTGTGTAGCAAAGCTTTTGCAACACCTGGAATATATACAGGAACATATCACTATGAATGTTCATTAAACCTTCTCCCTCCCCAGCTTTCATTTCATATCATTTTATTGAGCCATGTCAAAAATAAAACAATGAAATACAATATGACTGGTATGGCTGGCAATCTGTAACTCTTACCTTGTTCTTTCAGAAACGCTATTGTTTGCCTTCCAGCTGAGCGAGAATGGACATTTCTGTCAAAATCAAGATGTTAAAGCGGTGTTAAACCCAAAAGAAAACATTTATTATATTGCAGGTAACCAATTCATAGATATAATTGCTTTGGTTTTCTTTTTTAGGCTGTCTTTCCTTTATTTTGACTTTGTGATCCAGTCAATAAGTCTGTTTTTTTTAGCAAAACAGGCTGCAAAATGTATCAGTTAGCGCATTCAGACAAACCATTTACCACTGACAGGGGTGTTTACAATGATTAACTTTTATGTATGTATGTATGTAAAATCTTTGTCCCAAAAGATAAAAAAAGTTTTCTGTAACTACTTGTGTAACTGCAGCATGAGCTGGGATTTGGCTTCAGTTTGTGTATCTAAATCTGCTAGTACATCTAGCACTCCCCTCCCCCCAGACTGACAATTCTGCTGTCCAAATGTACCCCCTGTGCTCCTTCATCCAGAGAAAAGGCAGTCTAATACAAAAGGTGTGTTACTGACCAGATCACCAGGTGAAACAGAGAGGGAAAAGACTAGGAAAAGAAAACTGATGCAGCCACCACATCTTATGATTGGTAAACTGCAATATATTACATTTTTGGTTTTAATATCGCTTTAATGTTAGAAAGCAGAAAACCTTTCTTAAATTACCAGCAGCAAATCAAGACTACAAATTCATAAAAGAAAAAAAAAAATTAGCATTTTTTTCTGAAAACAAACTTATGGTTTTCCAAACTTCTAACTACCATCTACATACTGTATGCAGAATTTGACTGTATGATTCCTGAAAGTGACCGATCAGTATGTAATAGCTGAACCAGGAGAAAAACGTCAGCGTGCTTAATGCAATCTGCTGTAAATCAGTTATAGGGCAGGGGTCGGCAAAGACACATATTTTTGCAGAAATTCAATTCTCTGGCCATACATTGTAAATAGGAAAGGAATATGTCTAATCAAGAACCAAATGCTATAAGACAACTACCCATCCTCGAACCCTGTGGAAGCCACGACAGCCTTCTGTGTGAATTGGTCAATGCCGATAGCAGGACATGAGCGGTTAACTGATTCCTATAGAAGGAAATATCAGCATCCACTCCTGCAGAGGTTTACTGTTGTTTGTTTAGCCCAAGTCTTCCAGTACAGATGAACCAAAACAAATGATAAATGCATTGCTGGGGCTGAAAAGGAGTGCAGGCCAGGCTACCTGGTGCTTTAAGACTCTTTGATTCCAGGCTGACAATGCTAATACACAAAGAAATCTGATTGTTGGAAAAAGAATTACCTTCCGTTCACCTATCCTGCCCATACACTTGGTGTGCATCACAAAATTCCAAAGGATATGTAAATGCATCACACCCCAGACAATGTCAAATGGGACGAAACGCATTGGGTGGAGCTTGTGTCCATGATGTCATTGATCCAGGATATTCATCTTACAGTCTTTGGGAAACAGCACTGTTTTCTATTTGGATTGTTGTAAGTGTTTAGTACATTTTAAATTTATTAATGGTTTTACGCAATGTGCGGAAACAAGGTATTACATAGTTACATAAATCCATCAGACAGGAGCTTGATCTGTGAGTGTGGTGACCTCCTATCCAAATTTGGAGCAGTGGGAGACCTGCAACATCTCTTGTGGTGCGATTGAGCCTCATTGTAAAAATGAAGATCTTTCAACGGCTTTATTGACTCAATATCCATGGTATACAAGTCCACTATGTCTGGTAAGCATGCTGGCTACACATTGTGGTGGTGGATCACAGATTGATCGTTATGCCTTTGGATATATAATTTTTCACGTGGGAATTCACTTACTGTATATTCTCTTGGGACTTATTCCTCACATTGGTTGTCATATTTTTTTTATCAGGTCACTGATTTTGTGCTATTGTTATTTTCAGGACTATCTTGATACACCAATCCGTGGAATCGCATATATTTCACTCTCACTATATATGCATTTAATCTTCTTCACATTATTCTATATTGACATCAGAGCATATACCTTTGATTGATATTGTTATATTATTTTGGGCGTTTACTCACTTTAATTCTAGAGTTGCACTATAATGTATGTATTTGATTGTGCACTATTTTATGTCTAGTGAAATGCCAGCAGCCACATCTACCCTTTAAGCACAGATTCTTCTATCTTTTTATGTAAATGGGTTCACTTTGAGGTATTATTACTATTGCTTTACAATTTAAATTTTACAAATAAACATTTTATACATGGTCCTAAAGAGATAGCACAGAAGAAGATGTTTGCTTTCAGACTAGCTCTAACTGAGCAGCAGTGGCCACCAGTGCCACCTATCAATGCCCACCAGTGCCACCTATCAGTGCCCATCAGTGCCTCATCATCAGTGGCACCTATCAGTGTCACCCATCAGTGCCACCTATCAGTTCTCATCAGTGCAGCCTCATCAGCGCACATCAATCAAGGAGAAAAATTACCTGCTTGCAAAATGTTATAACAAACCATGAAACAGTTTTTCTTTTTAAAAATTTTCGGTCTATTTTTGTTTTTCTTTTTAGCAAAATATAAAAAAAACAAGTAGTGATTAAATACCACCAAAAGAAAGCTCTATTTGTGTGATTATGGATATTTCATTTGGGTGCAGTGTACCATGACCGCGCAATTGTCATTCAAAGTGTGACAGCGCTGAAAGCTGAAAATTGCCTGGGCAGGAGGGGAGGGGGGGTTAAATGCCCAGTTAGCAAGTGGTTAAAAGGAACTATATCTTTATAATTTTTTTTAATGGAAGCTTTATTTCTTTCATTTACAAAGAGGCATATAAAGTAACAACCCAGGTTTCCTGAGCATATGGGTCATCCATAGAAAGAGTACAGCAGCAGTTATTTTCATTCAGGAACTGCTGACTCTCAATAAGACTTTGAACAGAGTTATATAGGAAGGAGAAGAGAGAAGGGGCAGGAGTCACTGCTCTGACTCCTCATTTGTGTGTACATTTAAAGTGGAGTTCCACCCTGTTAAAAGTCAGCAGCTACCAAAAGGGTCACAAGTGTGGGCACCCGGCTTTGGCTTCAAAGCCGAGCGCTCACTGCGCATGCACGAGTCACACTGCGGCTTGTGAATGGCTCGGCGTATCTTCTGGGACCTCTGACGTGTCCCAGGAGATCACCGAGAAGAAGGGGGGAAGGTGGACTTCCTTTCCGGAGCCGCGGCTCCAGGGGAGGAAGTGGACCTGGGACCCTGTGAAAACAGGGTCCCTGGTCACCCCCCAAAAAAAGAAATGCCAATTGTGGCATGTTGGGAGGGGGGGTCACCTTCCCTTAAAGCAGAAGTTCCACTTTTGGGTGGAACTCCGCTTTAAGCCTTAGCTACAAAGCTTTCTAAACTATAGGCTTCATCATCAGAGGGTATAAAGCATACATGGATCAAAAAATTAAGCTGATTCTGCAGGTATCGGTCGAATTTTGATCCATGTATGGGCTAGCTGTTTGTACACAAGTCAATCTATCAATCAACTTCTGTACAACCAGCCTGTCAGGTTTTGCCCGAATGATCAGTGCCACCAGCTATAGCTGGCAACGCTGATAATTATATTCTGTTGGCAGGTAAAGCTCCCTGCTGGCAGAATACAATAGCTCAGGAGAAGTGATTCCCCATCCCCATTATATGGGTAGATGGGGGAAATGGTTCATTATTTTTCGCTCAACAAAGAAAAATGAATTGTGTATGGGATGCCTAAGTATGCAGAGGACAATGTGCAAATAAGCCTGAAGATCCACCTGTTAACTGGAAATATACATAAAATTTCACTTTTAATATTTCATATTAATCTGACTAAAAAAGTGAAAGAAAATGTTTGATCTTTTTAGCCTTGAACACAATAAAAAAAAGTAAATACAAAAATATATAAAATCCCATCAAAGTGATTATAAACACATATTTTTGTTGAATAACAAACATGTCATACTTACCTGCTCTGTGCAATGGTTTTGCAGCCACAATCTCTCTCTTCTTGGGGCACCCCCCCCCCCCACCCTGTTTAGTGCCCACCATAGCAAGCCACTTGATATGGGGGCACTCTGGTTGCAGGCTTGCTCCTATGCTGTCTCTATGCCAATAAGGAGGGAGAGAGCTGCTGCTCTCATGCACAGCTCTGGACCGAGATCAGGCTCAGGTAAGTATAAGGGTAGCTGGGGGGAGCTGCGTTCAGAAGGCAGAGAATGCATTAAGGTAAAAAACCTTCAGCCTTTAGAGCCACTTTAAGACATATTTCAGAATTCCATACTGACACAGGAAGATCCAATCTTTTTGCGAAATCCAGTTGTAGCTTTAATACTTTTAGCTGCTCTTCTCTCTCTTTAGCAGTTGGAGTAAGCCAGGGAGTGAAGTCTAAGCCGATCTACGTGCAAAAGAAAACACATTTGTAAAAAATAAGGATGGGTGCTATATACAGGGCAGGTGGCTCCTGAGGCAACCATTTTGCCAACTTTATACCCTCTCCAGCACTGGCAGCTGCATACACCATAACAACCAATGATGATGTGAGGCTTGGGAGCTAAAAATGCACAGAGCTGAACATGCACTGAGAGCAGAGTGTCTGATATTGTCACCCAATGTGCCTCCATGATCACTGCCGGAGGCATCTGTATCAACTGTCCTCAGAGCAGGATTGAGTGGATAAAGAAAAAGATTGACAGAAAAAGGCAAGAAACTCAGGTTTTTCTCTTTTAACCACTTGCCGACCAGCTGCTGTCACTATACTGCGGCAAGGTGGCACGATTCCACGAATCGCCGTAGGTGTACGTTGGCGCGGGATCTTGCCTTTGTGGGAGCGTGCGCCACCGGAGGCATGCGCACGCTCCCACTGGCCAGCAGGGGAGCCAATCAGCAGGTCACCCACGATCGTTCCCCGCAGTGACAGAACGGGGGTCTGACTGTGTAAACAAAGCAGATCTCCGTTCTGACAGGGGAGATCACACTGCTAAGCAGGAAGACAGATCTGTGAGTTTCCCCAGTCACACAGTCCCACATACAGTTAGAACACACAGTGAAGGAACACATTTAACCCTTGATCACCCCTAGTGTTAACCCCTTCCCTGCCAGTGTCATTAGTACAATAACAGTGCATATTTTTAGCACTGATTACTGTAATAATGTCACTGGATCCCAAAAAAGTGTCAATAATGTCAGTTAGGTGTCCGATCTGTCCACCGCAATGTCGCAGTCCCAACTTAAAATCACTGATCGCCGCCATTACTAGTGAAAAAAAAAAAAAATAATAGAAATACCTTAATCTATTCACTATTTTGTAGATGCTATAACTTTTGCCCAAACCAATATACGCTTATTGCGACTTTTTTAACCAAAAATATATAGAATACATATCGGCCTAAACTGATGAAGAAATTTGATTTTTTTACTTTTTTTTTTGGATACGTATTATAGCAAAATGTAAAAAATATTGTATTTTTTTCAAAATTGTCGCTCTTTTTTTGTTTATAGCGCAAAAAAAACAAAAACGCAGAGGTGATCAAATACCACGAAAGCTCTATTTGTGGGGAAAAAAAGCACGTCAATTTTGTTTGGGTACAACATCGCGGTACTGCGCAATTGTCAGATAAGTGACGCAGTGCGGTATTGCAAAAAATGGCTAGGTCAGGAAGGGGGTAAATCCTTCCGGTCCTTAATTGGTTAAAGGGAAACTGTAATGGTTTGTGTTCAATACTCCAAAACGTGTACCCAACCCAAAAAGCACTGCATACATTGCAACATATTGCATCGTACCAGTCCTTACATGTAGGGATTGCATTTGTTTCCTCTAATCTTTTTCCCCTGCTAATCCTGGAAATGACACACTTCCTGTCCCTGGGTCCCTGCTCACTCCTCCACTGCATCTATGGTTGGAGGCCATGGTTGTTGTCAAGTCTGCACCACAAACATGTCGGCCTTTATTTTGCAAAAAACATGGAGATCAGTAGTTTACAGAAGGAAGAAAACATACTTCTAGGTCAGCTCAGAGGAAGTGACAAGGACACTTCATTTCTGGCAGGATCAACAGATATTTTCTGTACTTGCTGAAAATGTTCTTAGCCTGAAAAAACGAAAACTATTGCAGCCACCACATTTAAGGACTGGTTTACTGCAATATATTACACTTTTGTTTTCGTGTTAAGTTATGTTTTATTTGTTTTTTACCAGTCAATAAAATTATTTTTTATGATCTTGTAATTACATATATAAAACGCTAAATATCATATGCCTTCATGACACAGTGTTTGCAAAGCATTCTGGGTTATCTAATAAGGTGTGAAGGGGAACTAAACTCATGTCTCCTTGCAAGCACCAACATCTTCACCTGGTCATCTTCCAGGCTCGGGATGTTCGCCCATCTTGACTGGCCAAGCTGGAATGACAATACCTCCAGCACATGCACACAGGAGTTCATTTATTCCAGCATGCATGTGACACTCGCAGCAGATCGCATGAATGCTGTGCAATTTCAATGCGGTGTGGGGAATGCACAGGATTTGCTGCGTTTCCCACACCGCATATATGTGAAATGTGGGTGAAGGTGGACATTAAGAGCTTGTTTTTTGTTTATTTGGATTTATGAATAATTATTATGGACACATTCTTTGTGAACTGAGCAGTATATTTATGAAAGTGGATATTTTTTTAGATGCATTGTTATAAAGTGTTATTTATATACCCTTCTTGTTTTAGGTATTTTAACACTTAAAAGTGTCACTAAACCCACATAATAAAAAACTATCAATAAATGGTGTATTACATGATGTTCATACTATTCTGCAAAAATCCTGGTTGATCCTGCTGCTCTGCTCTCTATCTCCCCCTTCTGTCCAGGTCCCCAATTCAGCTAGGGATTTTACAGCTGTGCTGGCAGCTCTGCACGTGCTTGGTTTTCAGTGAGTTTTTATGCTGAGCTTTTCCTCCCTATCACATCTGAGCAGCCCATGTGACTATAGAGTCACACATGTGGGCGTATACACAGTGGTAAATGACAGCCCACTCCTTCCCTTCTCCTCCATGCCCACTAACCAATTAAACACAACGGGGGTGGGATATTAAATGTAGATAAATGGAGGCTTCACCTCCCTCTTATTCTAAGACACAGGCTGGAGGGGCATGACACAGCCTGTGACTAGCAGAAATGCACCCACACCATGTTATTGCCAAAAAATAATAAAGATTTAATTTTAAATATATATTTGTATGACAATTTAAAACCATTTATTCATATTATTTATTTTTATTCTGTATTCCAAAGGCCGTTTTTATTTACTAGAGGCTCCTCCTGCTTATGTTTCCCTGCAGACAGGCTGGGAAAGAGCTGGGTCATGTGACAGCTTTATATCGATTAGGAAAAAGGTATTTCAATGTTTTTTATATATACAGTATCTCACAAAAGCGAGTAAACCCCTCACATTTTTGTAAATATTTTATTATATCTTTTCATGTGACAACACTGAAGAAATTACACTTTGCTACAATGTAAAGTAGTGAGTGCACAGCATGTAGAACAGTGTAAATTTGTTGTCCCCTCAAAATAACTCAACACACAGTCATTACTGTCTAAACCGCTGGCAACAAAAGTGAGTACACCGCTATGTGAAAATGTCCAAATTGGGCCCAAAGTGTCAATATTTTGTGTGGCCACCATTATTTTCCAGCACTGCCTTAACCCTCTTGGGCATGAAGTTCACCAGAGCTTCACAGGTTGCCACTGGAGTCCTCTTCCACTCCTCCATGAGGACATCACGGAGCTGGTGGATGTTAGAGATCTTGCTCTCCTCCACCTTCTGTTTGAGGATGCCCCACAGATGCCCAATAGGGTTTAGGTCTGGAGACATGCTTGGCCAGTCCATCACCTTTACCCTCCGCTTCTTTAGCAAGGTAGTGGTCATCTTGGAGGTGTGTTTGGGGACCTTATGTTGAAATACTGCCCTGCGGCCCAGTCTCCGAAGGGAGGGGATCATGCTCTGCTTCAGTATGTTACAGTACACGTTGGCATTCATGGTTCCCTCAATGAACTGTAGCTCCCCAGTGCCGGCAGCACTCATGCAGCCCCAGACCATGACACTCCCACCACCATGCTTGACTGTAGGCAAGACACACTTGTCTTTGTACTCCTCACTTGGTTGCCGCCACACACACTTGACACAATCTGAACCAAATAAGTTTATCTTGGTCTCATCAGACCACAAGACATGGTTCCAATAATACATGTCCTTAGTATGCTTGTCTTCAGCAAACTGTTTGCAGGGTTTCTTGTGCATCATCTTTAGAAGAGGCTTCCTTCCGGGACGACAGCCATGCAGACCAATTTGATGCAGTGTGCGGTGTATGGTCTGAGCACTGACAGGCTGACCCCCCACCCCTTCAACCTCTGCAGCAATGCTGGCAGCACTTATACATCTATTTCCCAAAGACAACCTCTGGATATGACGCTGAGCACGTGCACTCAACTTCTTTGGTCGACCATGGCAAGGCCTGTTCTGAGTGGAACCTGTCCTGTTAAACCGCTGTATGGTCTTGGCCACCATGCTGCAGCTCAGTTTCAGGGTCTTCACAATCTTCTTATAGCCTAGGCCATCTTTATGTAGAGCAACAATTCTTTTTTTTCAGATCCTCTTTGCCATGAGCCTCTTTGCTATTTGCCATGAGGTGCCATGTTGAACTTCCAGTGACCAGTATGGGAGAGTGAGAGCGATAACGCCAAATTTAACACACCTGCTCCCCATTCACACCTGGGACCTTGTAACACTAACAAGTCACATGACACCGGGGAGGGAAAATGGCTAATTGGGCCCAATTTGGACATTTTCACCTAGGGTGTACTCACTTTTGTTGCCAGTGGTTTAAACATTAATGGCTGTGTGTTGAGTTATTTTGAGGGGACAGCAAATTTACACTGTTATACAAGCTGTACACTCACTACTTTGTGTTGTCACAGGAAAAGATAGAATAAAATCTTTACAAAAATGTGAGGTGCATACTTACTTTTGTGAGATACTG
>BLSH010521061.1:466574-490259 GCA_018402905.1 Glandirana rugosa
TAAATGCTTATAGCCTAGGCCATCTTTATGTAGAGCAACAATTCTTTTTTTTCAGATCCTCTTTGCCATGAGCCTCTTTGCTATTTGCCATGAGGTGCCATGTTGAACTTCCAGTGACCAGTATGGGAGAGTGAGAGCGATAACGCCAAATTTAACACACCTGCTCCCCATTCACACCTGGGACCTTGTAACACTAACAAGTCACATGACACCGGGGAGGGAAAATGGCTAATTGGGCCCAATTTGGACATTTTCACCTAGGGTGTACTCACTTTTGTTGCCAGTGGTTTAAACATTAATGGCTGTGTGTTGAGTTATTTTGAGGGGACAGCAAATTTACACTGTTATACAAGCTGTACACTCACTACTTTACACTGTAGCAAAGTGCCATTTCTTCAGTGTTGTCACATGAAAAGATATAATAAAATATTTACAAAAATGTGAGGGATATACTCACTTTTGTGAAATACTGTATATAGATATATATAAATAATTGCAGTGCCACCATGCACATGCAGAAATAGAAAGGACGATGTAAATGAATGAGTCTGTGTTTAGTATCACTTTAATATTCAAAGTGCGGGCACACACATAATTGTAGTGCAAATTCCTACCTGACTGCATACAAACTGAATGAGTTGTTCTGGTAGACTTTCACTACAGAATGGTTGATGAAACTTAATGACATTGTACATGTATTTTAAAGTTAAGCTGCGTTCACACAGGGGCGATCAGACTTCAGGGCGACTTAACAACGCGACTCCATGCCAGGCGACTTTGCCTGTGGCCAATCAGTGAAGGGAGTGGAGGGGGTTGCCTGGAAATTCACTGTGTAAATTCTTTTCTTTTTCCTGTAAGTCGCTTAAATATAGATGGGGATCTGACTTGGAGGCGACTTCCATTGAATTCTACGGGCACAAGTCGGATAGAAGTCGCCTTGAAGTAGTACAGGAACCTTTTTGAAGTTGGAGGGACTTCAGTAGTGTACATTAAGACGGCTCCCATTCACTTCAATGAGATTTCAGATGTCAAGCGACTTGGGGCGACACAAGTTGCAGCGCAAGTCGCCCCGTGTGAACGGGCTCTTAGAGTATAAGGTGTATTTGTGAATTTTATACTTTTGTAAGGTCTTCCTAGTCCTATCACATACAAATTCTGAAGAAATCAATTTCCTATTAATAAACTGCCAAGTTGTGGTTGTATATTCATTGTTTTACTGGCACATTTTTTACTTCCTTACCTCTCCTATAGCAATGAGATCTTTATGGCACTTTTCAAACCATACAAGTGCGGGTTCCAAATCCTTCAAATAAATAGACAAAAAGGTAAAGAGTTGAAGACATTTATAAAAAGGAAAATACAGCGTACTTTCAATGAGCATTTGATTTGAGTCATTATTGCATTGTTTTTCTTGTGAATAGGGATGAGCTCAGGCGTGTTCGGACATATCTGCTGAGCTATTGTGTTATCAAGCTGTCAAATCCGACAGCCAATCATAGACAGTGGAGGCATTCTCCATCCCGCAGTTGCACATATACAAAGGGCGTGTACATACAGTATCTCACAAAAGTGAGTACATCCCTCACATTTTTGTAAATATTTCATTATATATTTTGTGGATCAGGTAAGTATCCCCCTTGACTAAAGAAGCGTTAAACCTTTGCAGTTCAAGCACAGTCCCACTGCAAGGGAGAATTTCCAGATTTCCTAGAATCGGGCTTTAACCCTTTCACTGCCAAAACCTATTTCCCCCTCCATTTGTTTGCGTTAAAATGCACATTGTAGATCTGAAGATTACTTCCCACAGGTCTATGTACTCCAATTACTCCCTGGAGTCTGCTGTGACTTCTACTTATAGTTTATCAGCAGTACTGCACTCCCCTCTCAAAGTCTTGCCCCCACATCTGCGGGGCAACCTGTTGATCAGGGATACTGTCATTGCATGGCGGGAGATTTGCAAGTCATTGGGCGTTCCCTCTGGCATATCCCGTCACTTCACAAGTGTCCAAGTGAAGATACCACCACCTAGCTGGGGAGATGCAGTCTGCATAGATCACTGCTATTCCAAACTCATGGATCGATGAGATGAAAAGAGAAACACAAATTGGGACGATTCCCATATCAGAGCCATATAACCAATTTTGAATGGTAAAAACATGTCCATTTATGAAAACAATCCAAGGTATGCAGTGGACAAGGAACATCCAATGAACAACGTGGCTGACCCAAGTGTGTCCCATCACTTACCTATCCATGGGAATCCAATGTTTCCACAAAGCCTAGAATATGCAGCTATTTTGAGTTGGCGACCCCTGGGCCTGACAAAGGTGACTTCTTTGCTCAGTTCAGGAGTGACTTTATTGAAACCATTCTCTCAGTTGGCGCAGGAATATCAACTCCCTCCGTACCATGCCTTCTACCACCATCAATTATCTGCCTATATTAAGTCCAGCATGGGTCTGAAAGGAGGCACATTACAGCACCCAGTGGTGGATAAAGCAATACAAAAAAATCATATTTAAATTCCCTCCTCGAGAAATCGCTGCCTACCCTCCTGGGCCCACATCTGTTTATTGGCGGCTAGGAGAGCTATCCTTAAGGCTTGGAGTTCTCCTACAGTTTCTCCTGTTACCAATGTTAAACATGACTTGCAATCACTACTTTATCTGGAAAAGCTGGACGATATGGTTCAAAATTTTGCATCCACAAAACACTTTTTAGGCATTGGAGATCCTTTATAGAGTATTTCTTCTCCTTCCCGAAAATCGCTCAAGTGATGTCCTCCTTTGAGTTCACTGAATGTTACGATAAAGCCAATTTAACCAACTCCCTGTGCAAACTCAAGCTTCCTTCTACTGACCCCATGCCTGGAACTGAACAACCCCCCATTTTTTACTTTTAGTCCAGACCCACCTGTTCAGAGCACTTTTTAGTTTTGTTGTTCTTTCTTGTGTTTTTTTTTTCTCTCTGTTAATCACAGGAGACTCAGTAAATGGCAGATCTCATGTACTGTTGCCGATTTGATATGGTCACTCATAGCGCAATCTCAAGAGCTGAGAGGTTTTTCCTGTCATCCACATTTCCATTAATGTATGCATATTGAACTGAGCGGGGTCACTGACACAAGTGTGATTTTAATCCCTTTTTTCAGGCTTGGCTATATTGAGCTGCTGTTGATCATTCAGCCTAACTCTAGTCAATATTGTTAAGATGGACTCTCCTGTTATTCTGAGCCTTTTTTGCAGGCATGCACCCTGAATACTCTGGATCTATTTGTATGTTCTTGAATATTACAATAAAAATATTTGGAAAAAAAAAAAGTTGAAAATGAAATACTGCTAATGTGCTTCTCCTCCCCCTCTAACATCTTTGGGAAGGTTTTTTCTGGGGGGTGGGGGAGTGGGTACCTTTTCCTGACAAGTACCCGCTCCCACTCCTGCAATTTTTGCCTAGGCGAGAATTACGGAAGTTCGTGCCTCCCCCCCTTCCTGTCCACAACCTCCCCAGACATGTCCCTTGTCCCAGGAGGCTGCGGGACCAACCTGTCAGTACAACGCAGTCTTGTGCATGCACAGTGGGGAGCCAACTGTAAAACAGCAAGATGTCACAGCCGGCTTCCCACAAGCAAGAAGGCGGCACTGCACACTGAAAAAGCAAATAATCTAAGAAAAGTAAGAAAACCTGTACTGAGAGAAAAATGTAAACTTCTAGGCAAGTTACTTAAAAAGGTACTGAAGCCACAGGATCAGAATTTCCAGGAAGTAGTGCCATCATGCTACCCCCCCCCCCATATCATTTAGTACACGTTTCCTTCACAAATTTTGGTTGGTATACAAAGGCTTTTTAATGACTGCAAGGCTATCTGGGATAGTATAAAATAAAATATACAGTATCTAGTAAGCTCTCCCAGCAGAGGACATTGAACAGAAACTGCAAAATAAATGACATAAGATCAGATTGACAGATCCCTTAAATATACCAACCTTCATTGTAACACTGCGGGGGCCATCTCCATTATTCTGAATAGGGTGTACCCCGAAACATGGCATCAAAAAATCTGGATAGCTGTAAAATGAATTTTAAAAAATCAGGGTACTTGTAGAACAAAGGAAACAAAGGAACAAAGGAAACTATAACCTGGATTATACAGGTAGAGTAATATGGAGGTGTGGCCGATGTGGTCCAATCTTGTTTCTTACTGATCATTGTGTATTGACCAAAGTTTTGTTAGCATTAGAAGTCACCATATGAAATAATTAAAGTGTCACTAAAGGAAAAACTTTTTTTTTTTGTTTCGGATAGAGTAAGAGAGGGTTATAACCTCTGTCAGTGATATTTTTGTGCTCCTGTGCTCAGGAGCTGTGCTAAGGGGTATATGGTGAAAATAATTCTTCCTCAGCAGCTATGGCCTTGCTGCCCCCTCAGGACAATGGGTATCCATATCGACTGCACCCTTCTCTTTTCCTTGTCGTTTTGCAGTGATATTTTTGCTACTGTGTCCTCATTGAGGAGATTTCCTTTCACTTCCTGTCCCATAGCCAAAACAGGAAGTGAGAAAAAATCCCCCCAAATGAGGGAATCCAGGGTTGTCACCGGGGTCACCAGAACTAGTGTCTCCATTGGAAGATTTCCCCTCTATTGCTTTTTTAAGGACACGCATAAATTCAGGTTTTTCTTTTTCACTTACTATCAAAATATAGAAGGTGACTCTCCCTAATGGGGGCACAGACAATGATAAACACTTGATAGGTGTTCTAATCCCTCTCCACTCTATCCACAACTAAAAAAAAAAAAAATAACAACGTTGTATTCCACATACAAAGAAAAAAAAGCACTGGGACATAATAGGTAGTATATATAAACACATGTCAACCGCTCAAGAAAAACGCCATTTGACATCCAATAATTCAAAAGTATAAGTGGTCAAAATGTATTAATATGCCCCCTTAGACAATTCAACAGCCATATCAATTCAAATCATAAGTTGACCCTCTGTGCAGGTGTTCTGTCAGATTAGGTGACCCATCAATTCTTGTAACGGAAGTGACATTCAGTCGCAGCCATCTTGGTACACCCCACACTCGTCCAGAGTAAGGATACAGTGAGAAGGCGGCAAGTGGACATCTTTTTACACCCACTGGAGTTTTGCTATTTCACACTTATTTTTAACAGTAAACTAAGCTTATATTGTGAAATACAGTATTTGGAAGTCCGTTGCACTGTTTTGATGTTGAATTTTAAAAGCATCGGCAAGCCTGCCGATCCCACAGGTTTACAGATCGGACAGAACACCGATGATTTCAAAATTTAACATCAAAACAGTGCAGCAGACTTCCAAATCCTGTATTTCAATATATAAGCTCAGTTTACTGTTAAAAATAAGTGAGAAAAGCAAAACTCTGGTGGGATGATCGCTTGCCGCCTTCTCACTGTATCCTTACTGTAGGCGAGTGCGGGGTGTACCAAGATGGCCACCACTGAACGTTACTTCCGTTACAAGAATTGACGGGTCACCGATTCTGATGGAACACAGGCACATGACCTGTTCTCTGATTGCCCATTTCTGGCTACATTGTTACTTCTTCTCCTCGCCTTTCAATACCTCTGTTTCCTACTTTTTCTGCTTTTCCGTCTAGCCCCTTCCCGCTCCCCCCTTTTACCCCCCCCCTCTTTTTTTTTTCTTCCTTTCCTTCTCTTTTGCACCTTGTATATTTGGGGTTACGGGATCTAATTGTTTATATCCTATGTCACACTTTTGTATTCCTACCCCGCTGGTATTCCTGCTAAGTAGCTCCCTTGGTGCTGTTTGTTACCTTTCTATCTGCTAATATAATGCTCATATCTGGGTACGTCCATGCATACTATATCTGGTCCCAGCAATGTATATGTTATGCTATGTGTGGGGAGTCCGAATATCCCGTGCATTGACATTTTGTAGTGCACATGCTTGTTTTCGTAATTTTTTGTTTTATTGGCATATGTTTTTGCTACCTTATACAGTACATTTGTACCTTCTTGTTTTGCATACGAAAAATTCAATAAACCAGGAATGAACACATAAGTTGACCTTACACATAGCTTATAAACAACAGCACATGCATGCACTTTGAAGCTGGGAAGAATAGCTCAGTAGCAGTTTATTGCTCAAAGTCCATAACCAGTAGCCTAGTATAGGACATAAACAAATATCTAAGTATAGAGGCATGTGCATGAGCTCAAAGGTATAGTTATGCAAGCAGGCACTACAAGCATATCATCTTCCTTTATTAGCTGAGATAACGATTTGAGCATTATCCCAGTTTACTTCATCTAATTAGATATTGTCACTGAGCAATACAGACCCTTAGCCAGCCTCTGATTCCAACACAACTCTCACCAGCCTTCATTTTCATGATCAGCTTTCCCGAGCTTCTCACCTTATAAGTAATGAAAGCAACAATTACTGGGCATAATGGGCATGTACATAATAATAAGTATGTGCAGTACGGTTATAGAACTTTTATTGTATTGTGTTTGTATATAATGTAATATACAGGGAAGATAAATATGTAGGGGTTGTGCCGAATAGGCTAATTTTGCACAGAGAAGTATGTGTAAATCAAGACAGCCCCATAGGTCCTGACAAAACCATATACACCACACTGGTGAAACACGTCAACGTCAGCGTGGCATCTGGACTTCGACTGGACTCTGCCTCCTAGGCAGTATTGAGGATCCGAGTGCTGGTGTGTATCAGTGCGGGAGAGGAATACAGTTTGATGGAGAGGAGGACTGTATGTATCACATTAGGTAGCTAAGTAATTGTTGCATTCATTATGTATATGGTGAGAAGCCCAGGAAAGCTGATCGTGAAAATGCAGGCTGGTGACAGTTATGCTGGAAGCCGAGGGTTTGTATCACTAAGTGATAATATCTGCAGATTTTCCCTCACTTCCTTTCTGGTACAGCCATTGTCACCAGGACAGGAAGTGAGGGGAAATCTCTCTAGCGTAGCCCTGGATAGCAGTGAAAGCAGTTTTGACCCTTCTCCACTATATCTAAAACTAGAAAAAAATGTTGTATACATACACAAAATAACCTTTTTTTCCGATGCAGTGCACAGCATTTAGGTTGTAACGTGCTGCAGTGTGGGCGGTTTGCCCAGTACTGTATTAGTACTGCACTACAACACACTGGTGTTCATGCGTTAAATTGCCTTGCAGTAAAATATGCATTATGGCCATTTTCAAGAAACACTACAATCAGGAAAATACTGCATTGTGGCCATTAGATGGAGCTGATGATCTTACAAATACATATGCTGGACACATTACGGGGAATATTTCTGAATTTTTTATAGCTAGACGCCAAGAAACGTCTTTCATGTATACAGTATATAGATCAGGCATGAGATGCTTATTTGGCCAAATGCCAGTTTTACTATTCCCAGCCTATGAATGGGCTTTTAGGCTGGGTTCGTGCTTGCGGTTCGGTGCGTTCCTGGTCACCGGTTCAGGTGCAAATTTTTTGCCAGAATTCGCACCTGAATCAGACCCAACGATGCACAGGACACTATTTGAATGCGAACCACGGTCACCCCGGATATGTGTGAACTGGCTCCATTGAGAGCCGGTCACACTCGCATGTCATATGAATTGGATCCGTGGAAACCCACATCCAATTCGCATATTTATGAACCCAGCCTTGAAGAGAGTCCTCCTGTAGAGCACAGAGTGATAGTGAGAGGAGACACAACAAGGTGCCATTATGTACATAACATGAACTTTATCAATACCCCCCTCTGAGACCTTGATGCCCTAGGAAAGGCAGTATGCCAGCCTTGACTTTGCTCTAAATTGGCATCAGGATTAGGCTCTGCAACTTATATTGCAATACAGCATCTCAGTGACCTAATGAGCAATTTATACACTGTATTATTGACTGGGGAGGCTGAGCTCTGACTTGGAGCAAAGTCAAGATCCGCATGGGTGGTTCTCCCCCACATGCAGAGCCATCTGTATAGTGCAGAGGAAGAATACTGAAAAGCCATGCTTTATCAAACCTTTTACCCAGTTATACCAGTTTGATTATTATGTTAAATAAGACAACATGTTGAGATAAGTAAGGAAATCCATATAAACTACGACACCCAGATTTCACCTTTTATCAATTTAGGAAATCTGCACATTGCCTGGTACCGAAGTCCTTGGAACAAAAGCACCGGCAATACTCAGCTGCACCCTCTCCATACCTTTCTGAAAGCTGGAGAAGCCTTTCAAACTCTCCGCAGTGTTCTGTAACAGAAACAAGAGCACGGACTCCTTCCTAGACAAAAACAAAAAATTCAAGTGATAAAAGTATCATTATTGTATAATTGACTCCTGACATCAAATCACAAACTCGCTTACCTTCCTTGATCTCTCTAGAATATCCTTTGTGTCCTTAAAAAAGGAAATAGCAACTGTTAGTTTTAGCTTTTCTATAAATACACAATAAAGACGAACAGCGGGGCTCTCTGTTTTTTTTTTGGTTTTCCTGTTTATTTGATCAATTGTTGACTTAGAACAAACACATGTGGCTCATTTGGAAAACTTCTGAATGAATGACAAGTGGATCAATGGAAAGGAAATATCAATGGTGTAGAACAGTGGTCTCCAAACTGTGGCCCTGGGGCCAAATGTGGCCCTTTGCCTGCCTTTATCTGGCCCTTGGAACACTTCTCCTCCCACTGACTCGGGACCCTTTTCTGCCAACTGACACCAACAATGAAGCACAATATCTCCCACTGACACCAATAAAGAGGCACTATTCCTCCCAATGATGGGGTACTGCTCCTCCCCCTAATACCAAATGTGGCGATGTTTACTCCCACTGATGCCAGGAAAATTTCCACTCCCGCAGGCCACAGTCAGGCCCTCCTAAAGTCTGAAGGACAGTAAACTGGCCCTTTGTTTAGAAAGTTGGAGACCTCTAATGTAGAACATCCCAGATCATGGCACAAGAGAGGAATGTAGATGGCCTTGGATGACCTGGAGAGTTTTTACACCTTGTACACCTTTTGTGCCTCTACATCTCCTACAGAGAACGGCTTGTCGAAACTGCCATGCATTACACACACGGCATGTGAACACCCTCATCCGATGCCTTTGCAGCTTAGGAGGGGAACGCTAAAAACATGGCTCATCTGCCCAGCAGGGGGACACAGACAGCAATGAATACTTAACCACTTCAGCCCCGAAAGGATTTCATGCTTTAGGACCAGAGCCCTTTTTGCGATTCGGCACTGCGTCGCTTTAACTAACAATTGCGCGGTCGTGCGACGTTGTACCCAAACGAAATTTGCGTCCTTTTTTTCCCACAAATAGAGCTTTCTTTTGGTGGTATTTGATCACCTCTGCGTCATTTCTGATCGCCGCTATAAAAAAAAAGAAGAGCGACAATTTTGCAAAAAAACCCAAATTTCTTACTTTTTGCTAAAATACAAATCCAAAAAAAAAAATACAAAAAAAAATTTTTTTTCATCGGTTTTGGCCGATTTATATTCTTCCTCATATTTGTGATAAAAAAAAATCGCAATCGGCATTTATTGATTGGTTTGCGCAAAAGTGGCCGCGTTTACGGATGTTGAGAATTAATTTCTGGGGTTTTTATTTTTTTTTTATTTTTTACTAGTAATGGCAGCGATCTGCGATTTTTAGCGGTACTGCGATATTGGGGCAGACACGTCGGACCATTTTGACACTTTTTTGGGACCATTGGCATCTATACAGCGATCAGTGCTATAAAAATGCACTGATTACTGTGTAAATGCCATTGGCAGTGAAGGGGTTAACCTGCAGGGGGCGCTCTAAGGGTTAACTGTGTTCCCTGGGCGTATTCTAACTGTGTGTGGGCTGCCCTAGCAGGGGAAGGGAAGTGATCACAGCTTCCACGTAGAGGAAGGCTGTGATCACAGCCCTTCCCCCTCTCACAGAACGGAGGTCCGTGTTTACTTACATGGACCTCCGTTCTTTCAGTGCGGGGGGGCATCGCGGGTGGCCGGCGGCAATCGAGTCCGCCGCACCCGCTCCCTGGCCCCCCCCGAACACAGTGAGCGCACGGGCGCGCCTCCGGCGGCGCGCTCACAGTGCGTGATCTCGCAGCCGCCGTCGTATGACGGCGGTTTGCGTTATCGAGCCACTTTGTCGCCGTTGACGGTCGGCAAGTGGCCTGATTGGGTTTACTTTCTCTATATTCCCCTGAAAAGTAGAAACATAATGGGCTACTATGCATCGCATAGTAGCCCATTATGCGTCACTTGCCTGCAAACGAAGCCTGCGACTTCCAGCGATGTCCCTTGTACAGGCAGCGTCCATCTTCTGCCCCTCTTCCTTCCAGGGCCATGACTCCGGCTCTGTGACTGGCGCGGGAGCTGCCAGTCAAGGCACATCTCAGTGAAGAAACGGCACGGAGGTTGTTTCTTCACTGCGCATGTGCCCGAAATGACGGCGGCATCAACAGTACACTGCATATCTCCTGAACCGTACAGGTTTGGGAGATATGCAGGGCACCTACAGGTAAGCCTTATTCTAGGCTTACTTGTAGGTTAAAGTGGTTGTCATGGGTTGACAACCACTTTAAAGCGGAGTTCCACCCAAAAGTGGAACTTCCGCTGTAAGTGAAGGTGACCCCCCTGACATGCCACAATTGGCATGTCATTTTTTTGAGGGGGGACTGGGGACCCCGTTTTCACAGGGTCCCAGGTCCACTTCCTCCCCCTCCCACCCGTTGATCTTCTGGGACATGTCACAGGTCCCAAAAGATACGCTGGCCATTCACAAGGCGCAGCGCGACTCTCGCATGCACAGTGCGTGCCAGGCTTTGTAGCCAAAGCTGGGTGCCCACACTTGTGATGCCAGCGCCACTATGGGGAGGGGAGAGGAGCGAGCCTTCGGATGACTGCATCGCTGGAGCCTGGGACAGGTGAGTGTCCAATTGTTGAAAGTCAGCAGCTACACTTTTTGTAGCTGCTGACTTTTAACTGGATGGAACTCCGCTTTAATAAACATTTTTTAAAAAAATTCTTATTTGAATGATCCCCCATTACTGAACAGCAATGTATAGACAGATTACTGTCATGCATATAGGTGATGTCACAGAGGGGGAATAAGGGCTTGTTCATTCTTGACTACATTTCTAACGCTTAAAGTGTAAACTCTGTACAACCACTTTAATCTACAGGTAAGCCTATAATAAGGCTTACCTGTAGGTACCGTGCATATCTCCTAAACTTGCACGGTCTAGGAGATATTCCCTGTATCCGCATGTGTCGATGACGTGAAGAAAAAGCCCGACTGTGCCGTTTCTTTACAAAGTGTGCAGTTACTGGCGGCTCCCGCACGCAGGCGCTAGAATGACGTCAGCGTGGCTCCGGCCAATCACAGTGCTGCCAAACCCGCAGGAGCTGCCAAACCCGAAACAAGCATGTCGCCGGTCACAGTGGTGTGCAACGACCGCTGCAACAGCTTAGTTCCAAGGTAAGTATTTCATAATGAGCTAGTATGCGATGCCGCACTCTATCTCTGCCGGCCACTCGCGATCGTTCCCCGCAGTGACAGAATATGGATTTGCCTGTGTAAACAAGGGAGATCTCCGTTCTGACAGGGGAGATCACACAGATCCTGTCTTTCTGCTATGCATGAATATGGATCTGTGTGTTTCCCCAGGCAGCCCATCCCCCATACAGTTAGAAAGCACAAACAGGGAACACATTTAACCTCTTGATCACCCCTGATGTTAACCCCTTACCTGCCAGTGTCATTGGTACAATAACAGTGCATATATTTAGCATGGATTACTGTAATAATGTTACTGGTTCCCAAAAAAGTGTCAGGTAGGTGTGCGATTTGTCCGCTGCAATGTCGCAGCCCCACTAAAAATCACGGACTCACCGCCATTACTAGTAAATAAATAAGAAAAACGCCATAAATCTATTCCCTATCTTATAGACGCAATAATTTTTGTGCAAACCAATCAATATACGCTTATTGCGATTTTTTTTACCAAAAATATGTAGCAGAATACATATCGGCCTAAACTGATGTATAAATTCGTTTTTTTACATTTTTTTTTTGTTTAATGTTTTATAGCAGAAAGTAATTTTTTTTTTCTTCGAAATTGTCGCTCTTTTTTTGTTTATAGCGCAAAAAATAAAAACCAAAGTGGTGATCAAATACCACCAAAAAAAGCTCTATTTGTGGGGGAAAAAGGACCTCAATTTTGGGTACAACGTTGCACGACTGCGCAAATGTCAATTAAAGCGATGCAGTATCGCAAAAAATGGCCTGGTCAGGAAAAGGGTAAACCTTCCGGGGCTGAAGTGGTTTTAACCACTTGCCGACCGCCGACTGACGGCGACAAAGTGGTTAGATATCACAAACCGCCACCATATGATGGTGGCGGCGAGTTCCCGCACTGTGAGTGCACCGCCAGAGGTGCGCTCGCGCACTCACTGTGTTCCAGGGGGGCCAGGGAGCAGGTAGGGTGGACTCGATCGCCGCCGGCTACCTGCGATGGCTCCCCCGCAGTGAAAGAACAGAGGTCCGTGTATGTAAACACGGATCTCCGTTCTCATAGAAGGGGAAGGGCTGTGATCACAGGCTTCCTGTATATGGAAGCCGTGATCACTCCCCTCCCCCTGCCAGCCCAGCCCACACACAGTTAGAACACACAGAAGGAACACAGTTAACCCTTAGAGCGCCCCCTCCAGGTTAACCCCTTCACTGTCAATGGCATTTACACAGTAATCAGTGCATTTTTATAGCACTGATCGCTGTATAAATGCCAATGGTCCCAAAAAAGTGTCAAAATGGTCCGACATGTCCGCTGCAATATCACAGTACCGCTTAAAATCGCAGATCGCCGCCATTACTATTAAAAAATAAAAACCCCATAAATGAATTCTCATCATCCGTAAAGGCAGCAACTTTTGCGCAAACCAATCAATAAACGCCTATTGCAATTTTTTTTTAACAAAAATGTGAGGAAGAATATAAATCGTCCAAAACCGATGAAAAAAAATATTTTTGTATTTTAGCAAAAAGTAAGAAATTTGTTTTCTTTTTGCAAAATTGTCGCTCTTCTTTTGCTTATAGCGGTGATCAGAAATGATGCAGAGGGGATCAAATATGACCAAAAGAAAGCTCTATTTGTGGGGAAAAAAGGACGCAAATTTTGTTTGGGTACAACGTCGCACGACCGTGCAATTGTCAGTTAAAGCGACGAAGTGCCGAATCGCAAAAAGTGCTCTGGTCCTAAAGTGTGAAATCCTTCCGGGGCTGAAGTGTTTAAAATGATGTCGTCCCCCCCCCCCCCATTCATTTGCCTAAGCAAATGATGTCAGTGCCCCTGGTGCCTACTAGGATAAGAGACGTGCATATCCCAGGAGATTCTGGGAGCCCCCCAGTTCACTGCATTCATTTCACACTAGGCAGGCTCCGTTCAGCCTGCTCAGTCGGGTATCCAAATTGTTACAAGATATCAAAACAAATCATACCTTAAATACAAGGCTCGGTTCACACAGGGGCGATCCGACTTCAACACGACTTTGCTAGGTGATTTCAGCGTGACTTTCAGGTAGGGTTGCCACATCATCCCTTTAATCCAGGACACATATGAATTACACAGGTTGTTCTGAGCCTAATTTAATGCAGATGAGGCACCAAGTGAGTTTAATTACCAACTTAATCGGCCACAGAACCTGTGTGATTAATATGTGTCCTGGATTAAAGGAATGATGTGGCAACCCTACTTTCAGGGCAACTTACAACACGACTTATGCCAGGCGGCTTTGCCTGTAGCCAATCAGAGAACCTGAGAGCTTGTATTCTTATCACTACAAAGGCGCTTGCATTAAGATAGATCATCTGACTTGGAGGCGACTTCCATTGACGTCTATGGGCACAAGTCGGATAGAAGTCGCCTTGGAATCGCGCAGGAACCTTTTTTTTGAAGTCGGAGCAACTCAGTAGCGTACATTAAGACGGCTCTCATTCATTTCAATGGGATTTGAGATGTCAAGTGACTTGGGGTGACTTGAGGCGACTCAAGTCGGAGCGCAAGTCGCCTGTGGGTGAATGGGCACTAAGTATCACGAATCATAAATACTTGTAAATAGGGTTGCCACCTCATCCCTTTAGAGCCGGTTCACACTGGAGCGGCGCGACTTGCAGGGCAAAGCAAGTCGCCCCGTTCGAGGCTACCTCAGCGCGGCTTGCAAGGAGACTTCTTTACATAGAAGTCAATGCAAGTCGGGCTGAGGTCGCCCCGAAAATAGTGCAGGAACCTTTTTCTAAGTGGGAGCGACCTGAGTTGCTCCTATTAGAACGGTTCCATTGCACTGCATAGGGACGACTTGTCAGGCGACTTGAGTCGCCTGACAAGTCGCCTCAGTGTGAACCGGCTCTTAAACCCGAACACATATGAATTACACAGGTCCTGTGGCTAATTAAATGCAGATGAGGCACCAAGTGAGTTTAATTACCACTTTAATCAGCCACAGAACCTGTGGAATTCATATGTGTTCGGTTTTAAAGGGATGAGGTGGCAACCCTATGGGGCGGTGATGTCATGATCGTCACCTTGGCCAATCAGAGGACATCTTGCATGCATTTAGAAAAATACAAGGCGTTCTGTAATGGCGCCCATGCTAAGCGATTGATTCTCTGTGGTTACTATGCCACTTGGCATGAGACCCGGGAGACAAAAGAGATCAATGTACTAGGGGTGACCACTACAGTGTTTTCCAGCTTCCTTAGGGATCCCACAAGTATTGTACACTCTCTGGCCACTTTATTAGGTACACTTTGTTAGTACCGGGTTGGGCCCCCTTTTGCCTTCAGAACTGCATTCATTCTTCATGGCATAAATTCAACAAGGTGTTGGAAACATTCCTCAGAGATTTTGGTCCATAGTGACATGATAGCATCACGCAGGTGCTGCAGATTTGTCGGCTGCACATCCATAATGCGAATCTCCCGCTCCACCACATCCCAAAGGTGCTCTATTGGATGAGATGTGGTGACTGTGGAGACCATTGGAGTGCAGTGACCTCATTGTCCAGTGGTGAGATGATTGGAGCTTTGTGACATGGTGCATTATCCTGCTGGAAGGAGCCATCAGAAGATGGGGACACTGCAGTCATAAAGGGATGGAATGGTCAGCAACAATACTCAGGTAGGCCTTGGTGTTTAACCACTTCAGCCTCGGAAGGATTTGCCCCCAGAGTCTCTTTGTTAGGTGATCGCGGGTCACGGGCGCACAAAAGGGAGGACGCCCTCCCGGCAATTCAGGTTTCTGTGTTCTGCAGATCTGTAGTGGTTAAACGATGCTCAATTGGCACTAAGGGGCCGAAGGTGTGCCAAGAAAATATCCCCCCCACCATTAGACCACCACCACCAGCCTGAACCGGTGATACAAGGCAGGATGGATCCATGCTTTCATGTTGTTTACCCCAAATTCTGACCCCACCATCTGAATGTCGCAGCTGAAATCCAGACTCATCAGACCAGGCAATGTTTTTCCGATCTCCTATTGTCCAATTTTGGTGAGCCTGTGCCAATTGTAGCCTCAGCTTCCTGTTCTTAGCTGACAAGAGTGGCACCTGGTGTGGTCTTCTGCTGCTGTAGCCCATCTGCTTCAAGTTTTGATGTGTTGTGCATTCAGAGATGGAATTCTGCATACCTTGGTGGTAACGAGTGGTTATTCGAGTTACTGTTGTCTTTCTATCATCTCAAACGTATCTGCCCATTCTCCTCTGACCTCAACAAGGCATTTTCCTCTACACAACTGCCCCTCACTGGATATTTTCTCTTTTTAGGATTATTCTCTGTAAACCCTAGAGATGGTTGTGCGTGAAAATCCCAATAGATCAGCAGTTTTTTAAATATTCAGACCTGCCCATCTGACACCAACAACCATGCCACGTTCAAAGTCACTTAGGGTCTTTTCCCTTTTTGACAGGCTCCGCTGTCAAAAAGGTTTCCATCCGTCTGTTTTTAGCGGATCGGATGTCAGTGAACATGTCACCGCTAACATCCGTCGCTCCATAGAGGACAATGGAGCGTCCGTTATGGTCCACCTGAAAAACTGACAGCAAGACCTGAACAATCCGCTGGTGTGAAAGAACCCTTCATTGCCCTTTCTTCCCCATTCTGATGCTCGGTTTGAACTTTAGCAAGTCGTCTTTGTCACGTCTAGATGCCTAAACGCATGGAGTTGCTGCCATGTGATTGGCTGATTAGCAATTTGTGTTACCAAGCACTTGAACAAGTGTACCTAATAAAGTGGCCGGTGAGTATATATATATATATATATATATATATATATATTTAGGTTAGTCTAAGCTGGAACAATGTATCTAAGTAATAAAATCCATGCCTGGATTCAGCTTTAGTAAAAGGTGTCTAAGCCAATTAGCTTTCCCTATGCTAAGGTGTCTGAAAATAAAAAAGAAACTGATTGGTTGCTATGGACAACAGCACCAGGGGCATTTTCCATTAATTCTTCCTAACTGCATTCTAAATTGAATGTCAACTAAGAATCAATCAACCAACCAGCTCCTAGGCTCTGTATTCATAAAGCTATACCGCTTACACGGACAAGAACCTGTCTCCACTGACGGAGACATTTTGTTGGAGTCACCTGCCTTAGTTTCTATGTACTTTAGTCTCCAGCAAAATGGCCGCAGCCCTGCTCTTCGTAGGCATTATTAGAGACAGCTTGGTGTTGTCAGCGGACTGATGACCACTTTAGCGACCTGATACTTTATATATTTACTAAATCGGCATGGTTACCTGCAGAAACTCATCAGCGGTTACATGACAATGACAGTCAATAAAACCCACAGCCATTCCTCTCCTTGTCTTTCTCATACACAGGGGCCGGACTCCGCAGCGGTAACGCCCCTGGGAGGCGTGGTCTGCCGGTAGGCGGGAATTCTCCCTTGCACAGCTATATTGAGAGGGGCGGAGACATTTTGAGCACGTGGTATACAGCTGCCTAATGATTTGCGGTGGTAGAGGGTATCGCACGTGTCTCCGCTGAGCACACACGGGACAATCTGATTGGTTGTCTGGGAGGTCGAAGCTCTGCCTCCTGCACGCTGTCAGGGCTGCTGCTCCTAATTTCGAGGAACTGTCCATCCATCTTTTGGAAGCAGAGCCCTCTGTACCTCTTTCCTTCTCACTCATCATTCTTCTGCTTCTGAGCTTTCTCATAAAAAATAATAATAATAAACAAAAAGTACTATTTAGGTACCAAAAGTGTTATTAACCACTTCAGCCCCGAAAGGTTTTACCCCCTTCATGACCAGGCCATTTATTGCGATTCAGCATTGCGTCGCTTTAACTGACAAATGCGCAGTCGTGTGACGTACCCATAGGCGTGCGCACATAGGGTGGCAGGTGTGCCTGGGCACACCCTAATCACCCTGTGCTGTGCAGATTCCCCCTGCTGCCTGGCTGCAGAGAAAGGGACGGGGAATCTCTGTCCTCAGTCTCTGTCTCAAAAGTGAGACATCAGGCAGTGTTGCCAACCGCCAGTAAATTTACTGACAGTTTGTAAAAATCAGTGATTTTTAGAACTGTCTATAAATATCAGGGTCGGATAATTTGTCATGCTGTGCTGACTTTTTAAGTGTAAACTGGGCAAACTACTTGATATGGATATTGTCAGTGTTTCCATGTTGTGTTTAAATATTAATTGTCTTAGTTTTTAATAGGAGTTCAGTTATTTTTCAGATTGCTAGTAAAAAATGTGCTCTGTCAGTAAGATTTTCCATGATTTGCCAGTAAAAAATGCTGCAGGAGGTTGGCAACACTGACATCAGACCCATGATATTTCATCAAAGCCCCCCCAGCAGGGCTCCTAAAAAAAAAGGAAAAGAATAATAAAATATAATATTTTAAGAAATAATAAAAAAACAAAATTGTAAAAATAAAAATCAACTATTGACACCTATCTCTTGTGGCGCACACCCTAATGCAATAGGCTGCACACACCTAGGGTTGCACCCAAACAAAATTGCCGTCCTTTTTTTTCCACACAAATAGAGCTTTCTTTTGGTGGTATTTGATCACTGCTGCGGTTTTTATTTTTTGCGCTGTAAACAAAAAAAGGAAGACGATTTAGAAAAAAAACAGTTTTTTTTTTACTTTTTGCTTTAATAAATATCCCAAAAAATGTAAAAAAAATGAATTTATTCATCAGTTTAGGCCGATATATATTCTTATACTAGAAAAATCACATTAAGCGTATATTGATTGGTTTGCGCAAAGGTTATCTCATCTTAAAACTACAGGATAGATTTAGGGACTTTTATTTTTTTATAGTTTTTACTGGTAATGGCGGCAATCTGCGATTTGTAGCGGGACTGCGACGTGGCGGACAAATCTGACCCCAAATGACACTTTTTGGGGATCAGTGACATTACATTGATCAGTGCTATAAAAATGCACTGATCAATGTAAACATGACACTAAAAGGGAAGGGGTTAACACTAGGGGGCGATCAAGGGGTTAACTGTGTTCCCTGGGTGTGTTCTAACTGTAGGGGGGATGGGCTGGCAGGGACATAACAGAGATCACTGTTCCCGATGACTGGGAACAGAAGATCTCTGAGCTGTTCTCTGTCAGAACGGGGATCCACTTGCTTACATAGGCAGATCCCCATTCTGTCTCTGCATACCGCAATCGCGGGTCGCTGGCGGACATCGAGTCCACAGGACCCGTGGGCACGCTCCCATGCCCGCTATATCACATGCATGGACTGATATACACCTACAGCGATTTGCGCTATTGAGCCACCTTGCCGCATTATAATTGTGGCGGGTGGTCGGGAAGCGGTTAAACCTGAACTCCTGCATTAAAAAAAACAACTTAAAAAAGGCCCCATTCACATCTGTGCATCACATTGGCATTTCTTTTTTTTTTGCACAACACGCACCAAAGAAGTTCCCACACCTTTATTGGATGCAGAGCTTGGCACATTTTTTTTACAGGGCGTTTTAGCACTTTGTTTCGCAACAAAACACGTATTTGCTGGCTGTGTTTGGGGTGTCATTAACGTTTTATAATGCATTTTTTGTGCATTCTAGAAACGCGCGTTTCTACATTTTTGTACTTACCTCCCTGGGCGATGAGCT
Source organism: Glandirana rugosa (assembly GCA_018402905.1). Lineage (NCBI taxonomy): Eukaryota > Metazoa > Chordata > Amphibia > Anura > Ranidae > Glandirana > Glandirana rugosa. The sequence goes on from BLSH010521061.1 coordinate 485,734, forward strand.
GTCAGTGCTCACACAGCCGATGCAGGTGTCCAGAGGTTTGAAAACCCCCCTCTTCTTTCTGTAGTGCTTCTAGGATGTATCAGAGTAATTCTGATTGGTCAGCGCCAACAAAGAGCATCGCTCTGATCCATCCTGGAAGCATTGCAGACAGAAGTGGGAGAAGAGCAGGGATTTCAGTTCCCAGCTTCCCAGGATCGCCACACCGGCTGCGTGGGCACGGACAGCTCTGCATCCACAGAGGTAAGTACAATGGGGACTGGAGGGGTGTACGGTGTAATTTTTTCTGAAAAGGTGAACTAATGCTTTAAAGTAACAATAAAGAGCATATTTAAGAGGTTCTTTGTCCTGTAAAAAAAATGTAAAAGCTGCTGACTTTTACAAAAAACGCACAGGGGTTGATTTACTAACACTGGAGAGTGCAAAATCTGGTGCAGCGGCACATGGTAGCCAATCAGCTTCTCACTTCAGCTTGTTCAATTAAGCTTTGACAACAAATCCTGGAAGCTGATTGGTTTCTTTGCAGAACTGCACCAGATTTTGCACTTTTCAGCTTTAATAAATCAACCCCACTATTACCTGTCTTAAGTGTCATTTTTGCTGCAGCATGTTCTATACATGCTACAGGTGCGCCACTTTACTGGCAGACCAAGGGGACCCCACCAGGCACTATATGTAAAGAAAATTTTCATTTTTATTGTTTCACTTATCTCCTTATCCAATCACACAATACTCTATGAAAAATATGGTCATAGTCGGAGTTCTTGACAAGTGCCTATAACAGGTCCAACAGCTCATATTAACCCCCACAGCACTTGAAGATTACAGTTGCAGGGCTATTGGGGGGCAGAGCAATGAAAATTTCAACAAACATAGGGGCCAACAGCATAAGGGACACTTCTTGTTCATTGTAAGTACTGTCCCTGGTGCTGATAAAAAAAAATTGCTAACCTTCATGTTTAATGCGGCACCGTCCACACAAAGTACACCATACTTTTACATACAAAATGTGCAAAAAAAATTTTTTTGTTTTCCTGGGGTTTGACTTTAAAGTACATTCTTCTCTACATCTACAAAGTGCAAAGCTTGTCTAAACTGTCAGAAAAAAGCGGATGAAGAGCCAAAGTTACACTCTGCAGGCTCAGTGAGGAGAGACCTGAGAGCTGATTGGATGGAAGGGACACACCCCCTTCATACAGCACACAGGGGCAGAGCTGAGGCTGTCAATCAGTGGTAGGTCCCTCCCAGTGGCGGCTGGTGAAATTTTAGGATGGGGGCGCCAGACCCTGCCCTTCCTTTTTGATCCCCCTACTTCTCATAAGCCTCACCCCTTATAGATTCCACCCATTGTGTCAGGAGTATACAGCCCAGAATCACCAGATAGGAGTATACAGCATCACCAGATAGGAGTATACAGCATCACCAGATCGGGTATACAGCATCAGCAGATAGGGTATACAGCATCACCAGATAGGTGTAGCAGCAGATAGGGTATACAACATCAGCAGATAGGGTATACAGCATAACCAGATGTGGCATACAGCATCACCAGATAAGGTATACAGGAGTATACAGCATCAGCAGATAGGGTATACAGCATCACCAGATGGGGTATACAGCATCACAGATTGGGTATACAGCATCACCAGATAGGGTATACAGCAGCACCCCCCCCCCGCACTTACCCCATCTAGGAAGCGGGCGGGCGGGCAGCGGTGTCCGGCGAGTGGGAGCGTGCTTTGCTTCGGCGGCTTCCCCCTGCCCATCCGAGAAAGGAGTCCAATAGGATCGCCTGCCTTCTCAGCCAGTCGGGAAACCGGTAACATACTCATGCTTCTGATTGGCGGAGAGGCAATTCAGTGTTAGAAAAGCAAATACTCATTTGCTTTTGGAACACACGTGAGTGGGCTTGTGCGCGCCATGCTCTGTGCTCTGAGCCACTTTATTTTGAAGCGTATTAGAGCCTATGGCTCTAATCAGGTGCTTCACAGAAACCTCCCCGCCGCTGTAATTCATGCGTCTGGCATCCTGAAAGGGGCCAGATGCATGGATTAGGAGGTATCTGCGGCAGCCATGGATAGATTCATGCTATGCATGAATCTATCCATTTAGCATAGAGGGGGTGGCGAGGATAGAGTGGGCGGTGCCCATGCGCCCTTAATGGACGGGCCATCACTGGTCTCTCCCCTGTCAACATTTTTCTCTTGGTGTCAGGAAAACTTGTCAGAAGTGATTTATGCTGATAGCAGAGGAAGGAAGCAGCAGACAGAATTGACACTTAGGGGTTTATTTACTAAAGCTGGAGAGTGCAAAATCAGTCACATTTCTGCATAGAAACCAATCAGCTTCCATGTTTTATTGCCAAAGCGAACAAGCAGAGTTTAGAAGCTGATTGGTATCTCTGCAGAAGTGTGACTAATTTTGCACTCTCCAGCTTTAGTAAATAAACCCCTTAGTGCTCCTAATTGAGACAAGTGCACACTATAGATGGATATGCTTTGTTCATATTTCATGTCTGAAGTTTACAACCACTTTAGGTCATTGCACCTTTTTTTTCTTTTTGAAAATAAGTTTGGAAAAAAGTATTGTAAAAAAAAAGTGGTCAGAAATGCATGGTGGGTTTAACCAGCATTTTTAGCTACACTAACAAGAAGTACCCAGGACAAGGCACCCACCTTGGGCACTGTGCTATTGGTGGGGGGGGCGGGGGGTCATAGCTGGGACCACAGCTTATTTTGCCATGATTTTTTTTAAGCTGTCAAACTGATAGTTTAGTTGTGAAGATTACATGGGAGATCACTGGTCTCTGTGCAGGGGAGGGGTGGCAACCTTAGGCCTGGGGGGCAAGTCCAGTCAAGCGGCCCATTGAACCACCAAATCACCTCACCATCCATGCCCACCTGGTTTTATAACGTATATTGATGATATCAAGCAAGACAAATATGATACAATGTGGTAACATAATTTAATGTTAATAGCAACAAAGGAGGTTTAGCAAAAATAATGCATCAATGCAGCCTCAAGGGTGCCTATCAGTGTTGCCTCACCAGTGCCAATCAAAGCAGCATGATCAATGACCATCCTTGTGGTCTCACCAGTGCCCATCAGTGTTGCCTCACCAGTGCCAATCAAAGCAGCATGATCCATGATCATCCATGCAGTCTCACCAGTGTCCATCAATGCAGCCTGAGCAGTGTCCATCAATGCAGCCTGATCAGTGCCCATAAATGCAGCCTCACCAGTGCCCATCAGCTCAGCCTCATCAGTGCCCATCAGCTCAGCCTCATCAGTGCCCATCAGTGCAGCCTCACCAGTGCCCATCATTGAGGCCTCATCAGTGCAGCCTCACCAGTGCCCATCAGTGCAGCCTGATAGGTGCCCATCAGTGCAGTCTGATCAGTGCCCATCAATGCAACCTAACCAGTGACCATCACTGCCTATCAATGCAACCTCACCAGCAGTGGCGGCTGGTGAAATTTTTGGATGGGGGAGCGCCAGACCCCGCCCTTCTGTTTTGACCCCTCCCACTTCTTGTAAGCCCCACCCCTTCTATATTCCACCCATTGTGTCCGGACTCCACCAGTGACCATCAATGCAGCCTGATGGGCTGATGAGGTTTAGACATTAATGGCTGTGTGTTGAGTTGTTTTGAGGGGACAGCAAATTTACACTGTTATACAAGCTGTGCACTCACTACTTTACATTGTAGCAAAGTTTCATTTCTTCAGTGTTGTCACATGAAGAGATATGATAAAATATTTACAAAAATGTGAGGGGTGTACTTACTTTTGTGAGATACTGTATGGGCAAAAAATGGAAAAAAAACCCCAACTATTAGTTTGGCAGTGAAAGGGTTAAAAAGGGGAAAACTGTTTTTGGTGGTGAAAGGGTTAAAAATGGGGATGGGGAGGGTTTAAAAAAAAAATTTGGAAAGGGTAAAAAAAATCAAAGGATAAAAAAAACTTAGTTTGGCAAAGAAAGGGTTCACAGAAAGGGTTAAAATGAAAAAAAAAATGAGTTGGCAGTAAAAGGGTTAAAAAGGGGGGTTGGTTTGGCAAAGAAAAGGTTCATAAAAGAAAGGAAAACCATTTGACTTGGCAGTGAAAGGGTTAAACATGGGATCATAATTGGCTTATAATCATGTTAAATAAAAGATAATGGGGAAAGAAATGAAAATATTTGATGTGCAGGAAAGCTAGAAAATACTTGGAAAAGAAACGGTTTGGTTGGGGGGAAAAATTGGGAAAATGACGGTTGAGTAAAAAAAAAAGTAAAATTGGGAAAGACACTTGGGAAAGAAACGGTTTGATTCAAAAAAAATAGGAAACTAAAAAAAATGGGAAAGGTTTAAAAAAAAAATTTGGGAGGGGTAGGGGTAAAAATTGGGAAAGTGGTGGTTTTTGTCAAAAGGGGAAAAATTGGGAAAGTGACGGTTTGATTATCAACCCCAAAAAAAAGGTAAAAAACGGGTATGTCATAGAGTGTTTTCATTCATGTGGGGAGTGTAAAAACATTTATAAAATAGTATA
>BLSH010521061.1:562095-585617 GCA_018402905.1 Glandirana rugosa
AAACGTCCAGACCCGACAGATAAACGTCTAGACCTCGACAGATAAACGCTCCAGATCTGCAAATAGACAGCCCAGACCTGCAAATAGACAGCTCCAGATCTGCAAAGAGACAGCTCAGACCTGCAAATAGACAGCCCAGACCTGCAAATAGACAGCTCAGACCTGCAAATAGACAGCCCCAGATCTGCAAATAGACATCTCCAGACCTGCAAATAGACAGCCCAGACCTGCAAATAGACAGCCCCAGATCTGCAAATAGACAGCCTCAGACCTGCAAATAGACAGCCCAGACCTGCAAATAGACAGCCCAGACCTGCAAATAGACAGCCCAGACCTGCAAATAGACAGCCCAGACCTGCAAATAGACAGCCCCAGACCTGCAAATAGACAGCCCAGACCTGCAAATAGACAGCTCCAGATCTGCAAATAGACAGACCAGACCTGCAAAGAGACAGCTCCAGACCTGCAAATAGACAGCTCCAGACCTGCAAATAGACAGCCCAGACCTGCAAATAGACAGCTCCAGATCTGCAAATAGACAGACCAGACCTGCAAAGAGACAGCTCCAGACCTGCAAATAGACAGCTCCAGATCTGCAAATAGACAGCTCAGACCTGCAAATAGACAGCCCAGACCTGCAAATAGACAGCCCCAGACCTGCAAATAGACAGCCCAGACCTGCAAATAGACAGCCCAGACCTGCAAATAGACAGCCCAGACCTGCAAATAGACAGCTCCAGATCTGCAAATAGACAGCTCCAGACCTGCAAAGAGACAGCTCCAGACCTGCAAATAGACAGCCGTACCTCCTTGTTGTGGCCATGACATTCTGTCCAAGTGTCCATGCATCTTCAAGGCAATCCCGCCTTCCCCTGGACTACATCTCCCATAATTCTTTGCAGTACAGAAGGAAGGGGGAGGGAGGAACACTGTGCTCTCAATTCCCTCCCCTAACCTCTGTACTGCGGGGAGAGTGCAGGGAGGAGGGAGGAGGGGGCTGACATAGGAGAGGGGAGAGATGCAGTGGGAGGGGCTGCACTCAGAACACCAGGCAGCTTCCCGGAGGGCGGCGGCTGTGAGATGAGAAGAGCCGCTCTGTCCTGTCAATGAAACTCAGAGGAGGAGGAGCGGCTTCAGCCTGTGTGCTGTTTGTAGCATCGCCGCTCCTCCTCCTCTGCTCTGAGTATCACTGACAGGACAGAGCGGCTCTTCTCATCTCACGGCCGCCACCCTGGGGCCCCATGAGCACTTGGGGCCCCTGGGCTGTGCCCGCTCAGAAAGACGGCCCTGCAGACGTGGTCTATTCCCCCACATCCACCTTCCAATCAAGCTGATATATTAGATACATTGGATACTATGACAGATTGTATGGATGAACTTACACAGATCTACATCAGGGAAGGGGGGAGGGGAGGTGGGATATGTCTGCAGTAATTGTAACAGACACAATCAACACCGCCCCATACACATTAAGATCAGATCGGCAGATTTAACATCACAGCAGATCGGATTGGTGACACTATAAAGTTGTGATATAAAATTATCCTGCAGTGGCTGCCACAGACGTGATCTATTCCCCCCGCATACACCTTCCAATCAAGCTGATATATTGGATACATAAGATGCTACGGCAGATTGTATCAATGGACTTACACAGATTTACATCGGGGAAGGGGGGGGGGGAGGTGGGATATGCCTGCAGTAATTGTAGCAGACACAATCAACACCACCCCATACATATTGAGATCAGACCGGCAGATTGAACATGACACTGGTCAAATCATCGACACTATAAAGATGGGATATAAAATTATCCTGCAGTGACTACAACAGATGTGGTCTACTCCCTCACATACACCTTCCAATCAAGCCGATATATTAGATAATACGGCACAGGGGAGGGCTGGCAGCCTTAGGCCTGGGGGGGGAAGTCCAGTCAAGCGGCCCATTGAACCACTGAATCACCTCACCATCCATGCCCACCTGGTTTTATAACGTATATTGATGATGTCAAGCAAGACAAATATGATACAATGTGGTAACATAATTTAAAAGGAGGTTTAGCAAAAATAATGCATTAATGCAGCCTCAAGGGTGCCCATCAGTGTCGCCTCACCAGTGCCAAACAAAGCAGCATGATCCGTGATCATCCATGCAGTCTCACCAGTGTCCATCAATGCAGCCTGAGCAGTGTCCATCAATGCAGCTTGAGCAGTGCCCATCAATGCAGCCTCACCAGTGCCCATCAGCTCAGCCTCATCAGTGCCCATCAGCTCAGCCTCATCAGTGCCCATCAGCTCAGCCTCATCAGTGCCCATCAGTGCAGCCTCACCAGTGCCCATCATTGAAGCCTCATCAGTGCAGCCTCGCCATTGCCCATCAGTGCAGCCTGATAGGTGCCCATCAGTGCAGTCTGATCAGTGCCCATCAATGCAACCTAACCAGTGACCGTCAGTGCTTATCAATGCAACCTCACCAGCAGCTTCTGCTTTGACACCTCCTCAGAGACGTAACTAGAACCTTCAGGGCCCCGGTGCAAGAAATTATGAAGGGCCCCCTGACCCCTGGCCAGGGCCCTTCCCTCTTCCCACTGATCCTGGGGCCCTTTACTCCTATCGTGGGTCCCTTTATTATGGTACTGCAGTGGGGCCCTTTCACAAGTTCTGCAGCAGGCACCAGGGGGACCAGGGAAGCACACAGGGGCCCTGGGAACAGCAGAAGACAAGTAAACTGGATAGAGGAAAATGGAGGAGATTGGGTCCTCTAAATGCCACCCCCGCCATCCCTCCTATTCAGGTGTACAAGGGAGGCACATGGGCCCCCTGGACCATGGGGCCCGGTTGCAATTGCAACCCCTGCAACCCCTATCGTTACGCCCCTGCACCTCCTACTTCACAATTCCACCCATTGTGTCCGGACTCCTGTCAGTGGCGGCTGGTGCTCAAAATTTTTGGGTGCGCAATTAAATTGAAAAATTAAACTGTTAGTAATGCAGCACTGTAAATAGCCATTTATCAGGTGATTATTTATCATTACTGGTGGATAAAATATTGAAAAATTGTAATGTTTAGGTCAATTGTTGAAGAATGCAGTAAATGTACCATAATTCTTTGATTTTTTTTAAAACAGTAAACAAACTTTATTGTACAACAAACAACAAAAAAACTCAATCTGAATACAATGCACACCACATTCTCATTTGCGCCAGTAGTATTATTTGAAAATAAATTTTGCTCTCCTTTCTTTCTGGCTTGCAAATTTTTCAGTGACCTTCTGGTTGAAGTCATCTCAGTCACCACCCTCTTTTCCATCGACAGCATGGCCAATGCATTCAGCCTCTCCTGGGTCTTGGTATTTCTCAGGAAAGTCTTAATCCGTTTCAAGGTTGAGAAACACCTCTCAGCTTCTGCTGTGGTCATGGGTGTGGTGATGAGCATCTTCAGCAGGGTGACCGTCTCTCCAAAGACCTTTACAAGATTGTTCTCTACAAACAGCTGGAATAGGTCCACAGCACCACAACACTTTCTGAACTCCTCTGTGCGGTAGATGAGACTAAGCTCTGTCTTCAATTTACTCTTATTGAGCATTGGATAGGCCTTCAAAGTCTTACTTAGTGCATCCTCCGGAAACGCCATTGCGTACTGTTCAAACCTGTCTGCTTGAAGCAAGGTAGCACTAACAAGGTGCTTTGTGTAGGAGAAACGTTGCATGCTATATAATATTATGATATCACAGACCTGTAGAGTGAAGGGAAAAAAAAAAAATGTTGTAGTGATGACAAAATGTACATTTCATCTTTGTTAGCTCCCTGAGCATCAGAAATGCACGAAACTTCACATATTTACTAAGAATGTATTGTCCATGTGTATAGAGTTCTGAGAAATTATGGATTCAAATACAATGAAACTGATCTCCCTTCTTAAATTAAAACTAGTCATGTTAAAGGTTGCAGACTGCAACCTTTAAAATGTTCAGTTTTAACCACTTGCCGACCGCCAACTGCAGGTTGACGGCTACAAAGTGGTTCGATATCGCAAAACGCTGTCATCTGACGGCGGCTGCGAGATCAAGCACTGTGAGTGCACGCCGCCGGAGGCGCGCTCGCACGCTCACTGTGTCCGGGGGGGCCAGGGAGCGGGTGCGGCGGACTCAATCTCCGCCGGCTACCCGCGATGCCCCCTCCAGAGTGAAAGAACGGAGATCCGTGAATGTAAACACAGATCTCCGTTCTGTGAGGGGGGAAGGGCTGTGATCACAGCCTTCCTCTACATGGAAGCTGTGATCACTTCCCTTCCCCAGCTAGGGCAGTCCCCATACAGTTAGAACACGCCCAGGGAACACAGTTAACCCTTAGAGCGCCCCCTGCAGGTTAACCCCTTCACTGCCAATGGCATTTACACAGTAATCAGTGCATTTTTATAGCACCGATCGATGTATAAATGCCAATGGTCCCAAAAAAGTGTCAAAATGGTCCGACATGTCCGTCCCAATATCGCAGTACCGCTAAAAATCGCAGATCGCCGCCATTACTTGTAAAAAAAAAAACCCCAAAAATGAATTCTCATCATCTGTAAACGCGGCAACTTTTGCGCAAAACAATCAATAAACGCCAATTGTGATTTTTTAAATCACAAATATGAGAAAAAATATAAAATCGGCCAAAACCGTTGAAAAAAATGTTTTTTTATATTTTTTTTTTTGGATTTGTATTTTAGCAAAAAGTAAGAACTTTGGGGTTTTTTTTGCAAAATTGTCGCTCTTCTTTTGTTTATAGCGGCGATCAGAAAGGACGCAGCGGTAATCAAATACCACCAAAAGAAAGCTCTATTTGTGGGGAAAAAAAGGACGCAAATTTCATTTTGGTACAACGTCGCACGACCGCACAATTGTCAGTTAAAGCGACGCAGCGCCGAATCGCAAAAAGGGCTCCGTTCCTAAAGTGTGAAATCCTTCCGGGGCTGAAGTGGTTAAGTTATAAAGGGAGAATAGTTTCAGTAATCCATAATTTCTCAGAACTCCATACACATGGACAATACTTTCTTAGTAAATACGTCAAATTTCATGCATTTCTCATGCTCAGGGAGATGAATGCTGCAATACAAATTTTATCCACTAGAGGGAATAACAAAACCTTTTAGGTCACATCATTTTTACATGAATATTGTAAGAAACATAGTTTTCTTTCCAATATTCATATCTATAAGAGGGAGCTATCAAAAGTACAAATATTGCAACAAATAAAAACTTACCTCGGATGCAATGCGCTTATGGACTTCTGGATCGAGCGAGCCCCTCCTCTTTGGTTGAGAACCACCTTCACTGCTTTGCTGTACCAGGGATGGGAGAGAATTTCTGAAAAATGTATGAGTAATAATAAAATTATTATTATTAATAATAATAATAATAATAATAACAACAACAACACATGGAAAAGGAGGAATACAGCTGCTACCCGATCTTCTTCATGTCCTGCTGGAACTGCTGGATGCTCCCCTTAATGTGGACTGAATCTATATCCTTCTTTTGGAGTTTGGCATAAAGGATGTCTACATGGCATGATTTTGTGAAAAAGATTAAGAAAAGATGTAAAATCCTGATTCTCCAGCAGCACGGCAAAGGTTCCAGGGAGGCCCGGAGACAAGAAGTTGGCAGAGGGACGGCATGACAGGGATAAAGAGGGAAAAAAAACAACAATAAGGTGAAAGCACCCAAGAGCTCCTGATGGGACACACCGGCCATTTAAAAAAGTATAGTTTATTGAAATTGATTAAAATTCTGAAACAAAAATTCACCACCACGCATGCACAGTTTAAAAAAGACAGCGTTGTGTGAAAGTGAACAGGGACACACAAGCCGGCTACATACACCCATTAGCCACCTCACACATGCACCTGCTAAGGGACAAACCAGGTATCTTGTGCAGACTTATCTAAGCAACACTTGCTGTATAAATTGATGTGCGCAACACCTGGTCCATAGAAAAGTGCAAAAAGATATTCCACGGAGCAGGGGAATAACCACTGACACTGTTGCAGATGACTGGCTATAAGTCCAAGCGCCACATACAGCCTGGATTGGCCGTCCTGCAGTCAACGGTCCCTGACTAAACAATAAGCTATGTCCAATGCTGGAAGCATGAATCACAAGCAGCTTGAGTTCTGGGCAGCGTGACATGCACCTAATTAGAGAGTCACTTAAACAATCTCACCCATCTTCACCAAATTGACCGGCCACAGTCTGTCGGGGGTGGTCGCTGCCGCTTCACTTGCCGCTAGTGAAAACAGTTGAGCCGTGCGAGAACGCAGTGTTACCGTGCTGCTGTGTTGGGGGAGTGGCTGTGCCAGTCACCTGATCGTCCAGTCCTGGCTCACATGGGAGAGGTGGGGGTGGTCAGCTGGAGGGTCCCTGATGAGCGGGATGACGCGTACGCTGACGCGTTTCATCCGCCAATTGCGGACTTCCTCAAAGCCAAAGTTTTTAGGGTTAAAGAGGGACTGGGAGGTAAAAGGATGGGGTGAGGAGTGCAGTGGGTTAGTCCAGGGTCATTGGGCTGGGCAGATCTGGGGGGGGCAGAGTGGAGTGGTGTGAAGACTAGTGGAGAAGGGGGAGGTTGGCATAACGCCGGAAAGCACAAGGAGGAGAGCTTGGGCTTAGAGCTGGAAGAAAAAAAAAAGCTTTGCTGGCTATGGACGAGACGGCCTCTTATACTGCCATTGGGGAGGTGGAGGACCTGCTGTCACAGCTTAGAGACGCGGCTGCCAGGAGGGAACCGGGCTGGCTGCATTAGCCCGGAGGTAACGCGAAGGATCCAGCGCCGCGTTAGGAGCCACTCGGGCAGTGCCTCTAGGGACCCTCCAGGGGCGGCCTGCAAGCGCCGGTCCTCTAGGCACGCGGCGCCCCCTGGGAGGAATCCTCGGCCACGGCGGGATCATGGGGACATGGCCTCGCCTGGGAGTCCCGGCGCCGCTCGTCCCCCGGCGCAGGAACTGGACAGTGGAGTGGCGCCCTCTGGTGGTGTACCCCGCACAAGGGTGGCTCGGCGGGACGGTGCTCCTTCGGTGGGAGCTGGCCTGTCCCTGGGTGCGGCCAGTGTCCCGGATGGTCGGGAGGCAGATGAGCAGAGGCAGATTGGAGCGGCTCTGCGTGCCCCGGTGGTCGGCAGGGGTGGAAGCGGGCGGTCGGCCGTGGTTGCGGGAATGGCGGCCCCTGCTGGACCTGGTGGGGTGCGTGCCTGGCAGGAGGTGGAGGATGATCAGCTTGGGCCTAGTCGGGAGATACCAGCAGCGGTGTTGGTGGGTTGCCGGCCACGGAGTCGGGGCGCTCAGAGTGCAGCAGGCCGGGTCATGGCAACGCCGGGAGAGGACACTCCCCTCAGCCTGTCGGAGGGGGAGTTGGAGCAGGAAGAGGAGTCTGCCGAGGAGAGCGCAGTGGGGGAGGATCGAGTGACGGCTGGTGGACTGGATCATTCGTGGCAGCCTGGTAAGCGGCCTATTGCCCATTCTAATTTTACGTTGTCTGGTTTACGTGATGGAATGCGCATGAGTGATGTAGGGGGACCGCAGGGGGCTGCAGCAGGGGGCTGCAGCAGGGCCTGACTCGGAGGGGATGCCAGCAGGGAAGGTTGACTTGGCGCAGCTGTTGGTGGGCTTGCGGGACTTGGTCGGTTGTTTGGCTTCGGCAGCGGGGCAGGGGCCCACGGCGGCGTGGGTCCTGACCGCCTTGCCGACGGCAAAGGGGTTTGCGCTGGCGCAGCAGGGGCAGGAGGTGGGGCCTTTGGTATTGGTGGGGACGCCCGCTGCCGGGACGTCGTTGGATCGGATCCCCGGGGGAGCTTCGACCGACGGATCAGGTAAGGCGCCGGAGAAGGAGGTGGAGGTTCGTCTGTCTGACTCTGCTAGGGGCGAGGTGTAGGTGTGTTTTGAGGGGCCCCTGGGTGCCCATCTTAAGCCGGAGGTTCGGGAACAGATTTGGAAGGGTGAGTAAGTTTACGTATTTTCCCTGCTTCCGCTGGAAAGGTTCCACATGGATAGAGGTAAGTCGGAGGATGTGAGGAAGGATGAGGAGATTTAGGCTTATCCCCCGGACGTTCAGCAACTGGCTGCAGGCGTTTGCGATCCTGGCAAGCGTGATAGGGGAGCGGGCGCCGGAGCATTGTTCAGTGTTGTTTTGCTATTTGGACACTATTGGCGAGGCGCATCGGGTGTACGGCGGGCTGGCGTGGCTTAGATATGATGAGCAGTTTAGGCAGCGCAAGGCCATCAGGCCGTCCTTGCGGTGGGATCACAAAGACATTAGTCTTTGGATGTGGCGCGGGCCGGGAGTCAGTTTTTTCCATCAGGGGCTGGCGGATCCGCTTCCTCGGGTCAGTCAGCCTACAAAAAAACGGGGATTTTGTTGGGCTTTCAATGACGGAACGTGCAAGTTTGGCACGTCCTGCCGTTACAAGCATGAGTGCTCCGGATGCGGGGGCTCCCACTCCATGTCTAAGTGCCCACTTAAGGGTAGGGGCAGGCCCGGGGATCCTGCGGGAAAAAGGTAAGACTCCGGTGAGCATATCAAGAATGCGCCCATTTCTAAGTAGATATCCGGACCGAGCGGCGGCGGAGCTTTTGGAAAGGGGTTTTTCAGAGGGTTTTCGGATTCCGTGTCAGCTTCCACGGGCTCCTCCGGTGGCGGACAATTTGCGTTCCGCTGCCGTGCACCCGGCAGTGGTTGCGGAAAAACTGGTGAAGGAGGTGGCTTTGGGTCGCATGGCTGGTCCATTCCGGGATCCCCCGCTGGCGGATTTGGTGGTTTCTCCTTTGGGGGTTGTCTCCAAGAAGGAACCCAAAAAATTTTGATTGATACATCATTTGTCTTACCCCAAGGGTGCGTCGGTGAACGAGTATATTGACCCGGAGCTATGTTCGGTATCCTATACATCGTTTGACGCGGCCCTGCGGTGGGTTCGACGGTATGGGAAGGGCGCCCTCTTTGCGAAGACGGACGTGGAGTCGGAGAGTGGAGTCGGAGAGTGGAGAGTTTTTATTTGTTAGGGTGCCGGTGGCAGGGGGGGTATTTTGTGGACCTTTGTTTCCTTAGGGGGGGTTCTGTCTCGTGCTCATTGTTTGAAAAGTTCAGCAAGTACTTGGAATGGGTCGTTCGGAATGTGTCGGGGATCGTGTTGGTTATTCACTACTTGGACGATTTTTTGTGTATTGGTCCGGCGGATTCAAATGGTTGTCGAATATTGTTGGCGACCGTGCAGCATTTGGCAGAATGCTTTGGTATTCCGCTGGCGGCCAACAAAATGGAGGGTCCTTCCACGGTGCTTAGCTTTCTGGGCATTCAGATAGATACGGTGGCTATGGAGTGTCGTCTGCCGGAGGACAAGCTCGGGGACTTGAGGAGATCGGTGATGTTGGCAAGGGAGTCTGGAAAAGTTAAGTTGCGGCAACTTCAGTCACTCCTGGGTAAGTTGCATTTTGCGTGCAGGATCATGGCCATGGGCCGGGTGTTTAACCGGCGTTTGGCAACGGCCACGGCGGGGTCTTGCTCACCTGGTCACCGCATTCGGATGACGAGGGAGTTGAAGGCTGACTTGTTGGTGTGGGAGTCCTTTTTGGCCTCCTACAATGGGAGGTCGGATTGGATGTCCGAGGCAATGTTGAGTTTTGATCTGGAGCTTTTCACGGACGCCGTGGGTTCCACGGGTTATGGAGCGTATTTTGGGGGCCAGTGGAGTGCGGGCGCGTGGCCTGTGGAATGGGTGGAAGAGGGTTTTTTGAGGAATCTGGTCCCGTTAGAGCTGTTCCCTATTGTTCTGGCGGTGGAGTTGTGGGGGTCACAGTTTAGGAATCGGAAGATCCGTTTTAATTGTGATAACATGGGTGTGGTGATGTCGATCAACAGCGTGTCGGCATCTTTCCCCCGGTGGTGCGCTTGCTGCGGTATTTGGTGTTGGCATGTTTGTGTTGTAATACTTTTGTGTATGCGGTGCATGTACCGGGTTGTACTAACTATATTGCTGACACGCTTTCTCGCTTTCAGTGGGACTGGTTCCGAAGGTTGGCTCCGGGAGTGGCGCAATCGGGGGTTCATTGTCCAGATCGCCTGTGGCGGATTGCTTTGGGGTGATTGCTCCCATGATTCGGCGGTCGGTGAGTTAGGCCACTTGGGCCACTTATGCCAAGGTGTGGGAAGAATGGTTTGGCATGCTGCAGTATTTAGGTTCTTCTGTGGGGGAAGGGGAGTACAAGTCTTTGGTGTTATATTTTATAGGGCGCAACGTTGAGCGAGGGGTTTCGGTGTCTGCGTTGAGTTGCAAGTTAGCGGGGCTGGCCTTTTTATTTATGTTGTTGGGCAGGGTGGATCACACTAAGGATTTTTTGGTTTGCCAGATGATGAAGGGCTACCGTCGAGGGCGCCGGGTGGTGGATGGCCGTAGGCCGGTTTCATTTCAGTTCCTGGTCTCCTTGTTTGGCGTTCTTCCTAGGGTTTGTCTTTCATCTTACGAAGTGGTGTTGTTCCAAGTGGCTTTTGCGTTGGCCTTTTTTGGGGCATTGCTGATTGGGGAACTGGTGAGCTTGTCCAGGAAGGGGGGCGATGGGCTTCAGCGGGCAGATGTGCTCTGTAGTGCTGAGTCTTTGGTATTTTGGATCCGTAGATCGAAGACTGATCAGACAGGTCGGGGTTTGCGGGTGGAGCTGTTCCCGGCGTCGGGTTCGGTGGTTTGTCCAGTTAGGGCGGTGTCGGGTTTTTTGGCGATACATCCGGAGCGGGATGGTCCATTGTTGGTACATGCGGATGGTTTTTCCCTGTCGCGCTATCAGTTCGTGGCGGTATTCCGCAAGGGTTTGGGTGGCGACTCTATGGGGCCTGGGGGAAGCGGCTTTACGGCATATCGGCAGGTGGGAATGGCGGCGATATCGCCTGTATGTCCGCCCTCACCTATTGTAGTGCACCTGAAAGGGGTCTGACTGGGCCGTGTGAGAGTGGCTGTGTTTCGATGGTGATGAGTAGTGTTTTAGTGTGTTTTGTTTGTTTTCTCATCTTACAGGTTGGGTCCCCGGGTTAGTTTGGATCCTGGGCCATTCTTATGTATACTGGGGGCCCAGGAGAGCAGATGTACGGCCTAATGGTCGGCAGTTGGGCGTCCTGCGGGAGGAAGCAGTGGTGCGCTGGATTGGAATTCCGGGCCTTTTGTGGAGCAGGATAGTTCCAGGGGTGGAGTGCTATGTTCGGCTGGACAGGCCGCCGGATGTTCTGCTCATTCATGCGGGTGGTAATGATTTAGGTCTCCGGGAGATGCGAGAATTGTGCCGTGACATTAAAAATGACTTTCTTAGGCTTCGGGTGGCTTATCCTGATTCTTTATTGGTATGGTTGGACATGGTGTCGCATATGGATTGGCGCTCAGCTAGGTCAGTGGTCGGTCTTAATAGGGCTAGGGTAAAGGTTAACCGGGAGGTGTCAAAGTTTGTGTTGAGGAATGGGGGTTTGGTTGTTAGACACCAAGAGTTGGAGAGGGACACCTGGAGATATTTACGGGGGGCGGCGTTCATCTGAACGCTGTTGGGATTGACATGTGGTGTCTTGGCCTTCAAGATGGTATTCAACGGGCCTTGCGGGTGTGGAGGTCCTCACAAACCTAAGGTGTCAGGTTTGTGAGGTGGTGGCGGAGTGCAAGGTCCCCCCTTTTTAGGTTATGGGCACAAACAGAGTAAGGTGTAGGGACCTGTCTGGGGTACGGCTCCCAATTGGTGAGATGGTATATGTGCGTTGTCTCTGAGTCGGTGGTTTGTGGCTGGAGGCCTGAACAAGAACACGCATATACCATCGTGGTGGTTTGTTGGTTATGCCCTATTTGACCTTGCAGCTCCAGTCCTGTATAGTTGATGTATACTGATTTAATTTATACCCTAGTCAAGAGAGGCCCGGAGACAAGAATTTTGCAGAGGGACGGCATGGCAGGGTTAAAGAGGGACTGGGAGGTAAAAGGATGGGGTGAGGAGTGCAGAGGGTTAGTCCAGGGTCATTGGGCTGGGCAGATCTGGGGGGGGGGGGCGGAGTGGAGTGGTGTGAAGACTAGTGGAGAAGGGGGAGGTCGGCATAACGCCGGAAAGCACAAGGAGGAGAGCTTCCCACCCTCCCGTCCATGTTGTTCATCGGTTCCTGGATGCTCGGGTAGTGGATGTGGCGCTGTTGGGATTGACATGTGGTGTCTTGGCCTTCAAGATGGTATTCAACGGGCCTTGCGGGTGTGGAGGTCCTCACAAACCTAAGGTGTCAGGTTTGTGAGGTGGTGGCGGAGTGCAAGGCCCCCCCTTTTTAGGTTATGGGCTCAAACAGGGTAAGGTGTAGGGACCCGTCTGGGGTACGGCTCCCAATTGGTGAGATGGTATATGTGTTTTTGGTTAAATATAAGGCCGCTGTGGCCATTAAACGCAGAAAAGGTGTGGAGTGTTATTATTCGTTTGGGGAATGGTTGTGGGTTACAGCGGTATGGGATGGGCAATACAGGCCATAATTTATACCCTAGTCATGCCTCTCTCATGGTAACAGGGTCAAAGTCACCGGAGTCTTGTATTGCTTCAAAACAGCGCATGAGGTCCTCCCTGTGCTCAAACACTGTATTGACAACACGGCTTTGGAAGTTCCATCTGACGCTGCTTGTTGTTGGCAGTCTATGGGCAACTATTTTATTAAGAACATCTGTGCGCTTGGGTGATCTTGAATAAAAGCTGGCAAATCCTCCAAGGTTAGCAAAAAAAAGTCTCACTTTGGGTATTTGAGACGTGGCCTGTTGCATGATTAGATTAAGTTGGTGTGCATAGCAGTGGATGTAATGGGCATTTGGGTACACATCTTAAATTTTCTTCTGAACACCTGCAGTGGCACCCCTCATCACACTGGCTCCATCATCGACAGCAAGGCGTTCTTGTAGTGCTGCAGCAATGGAATCCGCTGTAGTCGATTGCAGAAGAATAAATTCAAAAAACCTCTCCTGTACATTGTTTTTGTCATCAATGTAGCGCAGCAGTACTAGCACAAGTTTGCTCTGTGTGGCAATATCGGTGGTTCGTCAGCCTGGATAGAGAGAAAATCACTGCTCCGTGCTTCTCGGATAATTTCCTCCTTTACAACAGACAACATACAGTCCAACAGCTCGTTCTGCACAGTTTTTGAAGTCCCCTTAAAAACAGTGGCATTCTCGAGGTGCTCTTTTAAAACTCCGTCAAGAGAAGCAACAAAGTCAACGAGGCCACGGAATATCCCGGGATTTTCTGATGTCTCGCTCTCATCATGGCCACGCAAAACCAGCTCAAATGTGACCTCTTCATTATGCTTTCTAATGCCAATTCTGTAGCTTTCACTTAGCTGGTCAGCAATGCTACGCTTCCCAAAAAACTGGGGCCTCATAATGTTGTCAAGATGGCTTTGGGTAGCTTCATGCCGCTTGCACTTTTCAGTGAGATGCTTTAGGTCGCAAACCCCTGTTGATATCCACAACGTGTCGGTGCCATGACTTTGGAGTAGTAAACAAGGAAAACAATAATAGGCAATACTGACATCACATCCAGCTAGCCAACTCCAATTCCTATAAGAAGTGGTGGAAAAGCTTCGAGTGTAAACTCCACCACCATCACTTGACCTCTGCTGAATTTGCAGTTTGGGTTGATGTGGTCCAAGCTCTTTTATCCGCCTTTTTTCTTCATCAGAACGCCTTGAGAAAGGCGATTGTTTCAGTGGCAGAACCGAATTTTCCATCATTTTTTAAAAATTTAGCTTCCACTAAGATAAATACCTATGAATCAAATGAGAATCTGGGTCAGTTTAAAAGAGAGATAGGAATGGCACTGCCAAATGCAAGTGTCTATTTCATCAAGATGTGTCCATCAATTGCATCCTCACCGTGCCCATCAAATGCAGCCTCACTGTACCCATCATAAGGGGTTCCCACCATCCCTGTGCTGATTTCTTGGGTCTGTAAACCCGCTGTGCCCATTATGAGTGGTTCCCACTGTGCTGAGTTACTGGCTGGCTTTTATACTGGCAATAGATTACATCATATAGGCTGCACATTATACACCGGGCTCTGTACATCATTTACCACAAGCTGTACATTATACACCGGGCTTTGTATATCATATACTAGGCTGCACATTATACACCGGGATCTGTATATCATATACCAGGCTGCACATTATACACCGGGCTCTGTATATCATATACCAGGCTGCACATTATACACCGGGCTCTGTATATCATATACCAGGCTGCACATTATACCCTGGGCTCTGTACATCATATACCAGGCTGTACATTATACACCGGGCTCTGTATATCATATACCAGGCTGTACATTATACACCGTGCTCCGTATATCATATACCAGGCTGCACATTATACATCGGGCTCTGTACATCATTTACCAGGCTGCACATTATACACCGTGCTCTGTATATCATATACCAGGCTGCACATTATACATCGGGCTCTGTATATCATATACTAGGCTGCACATTATACACCGGTCTCTGTACATCATATACCAGGCTGTACATTATACACCGGGCTCTGTATATCATATACCAGGCTGCACATTATACACCGGGCTCTGTATATCATATACCAAGCTGTACATTATACACCGGGCTCTGTATATCATATACCACAGGCTGTACATTATACACCGGGCTCTGTATATCATATACCAAGCTGTACTTTATACACCGGGCTCTGTATATCATATACCAGGCTGCACATTATACACCGGGCTCTGTATATCATATACCAAGCTGTACATTATACACCGGGCTCTGTATATCATATACCAGGCTGTACATTATACACCGGGCTCTGTATATCATATACCAGGCTGCACATTATACACCGGGCTCTGTATATCATATACCAAGCTGTACATTATACACCGGGCTCTGTATATCATATACCACAGGCTGTACATTATACACCGGGCTCTGTATATCATATACCAAGCTGTACATTATACACCGGGCCCTGTATATCATATACCAGGCTGTACATTATAACACCGGGCTCTGTACATCATATACCAGGCTGCACATTATACACCGGGCTCTGTACATCATATACCAGGCTGTGCATTATACACCAGGCTCTGTATATCATATACCAGGCTGGACATTATACACTGGGCTCTGTATATCATATACCAAGCTGTACATTATACACCGGGCTCTGTATATCATATACCACAGGCTGTACATTATACACCGGGCTCTGTATATCATATACCAGGCTGTACATTATACACTGGGCTCTGTATATCATATACCAGGCTGCACATTATAGCCTGGGCTCTGTATATTATATACCAAGCTGTACATTATACACCGGGCTCTGTATATCATATACCAGGCTGTACATTATAGCCTGGGCTCTGTATATTATATACCAAGCTGTACATTATACACCGGGCTCTGTATATCATATACCAGGCTGCACATTATAGCCCGGGCTCTGTATATCATATACCACAGGCTGTACATTATACACCGGGCTCTGTATATCATATACCAGGCTGTACATTATACACCAGGCTCTGTATATCATATACCAGGCTGCACATTATAGCCCGGGCTGTGTACATCATATACCAGGCTGTACATTATACACCGGGCTCTGTATATCATATATCAGGCTGCACATTATACACCAGGCTCTGTATATCATATACCAAGCTGTACATTATACACCGGGCTCTGTATATCATATACCAGGCTGTACATTATACACCGGGCTCTGTATAGCATATACCAGGCTGCACATTATACACCGGGCTCTGTATATCATATACCAGGCTGTACATTATACATAGGGCTCTGTATATCATATATCAGGCTGTACATTATACACTGGGCTCTGTACATTATATTCCAGGCTGTACATTATACACCGTGTTCTGAATATCATATACCAGGCTGTACATTATACACCGGGCTCTGTATATCATATACCAAGCTGTACATTATACACCGGGCTCTGTACATCATATACCAGGCTGTACATTATACACCATGCTCTGTATATCATATACCGGGCTGTACATTATACACTGGGCTCTGTATATCATATACCAGGCTGCACATTATACACCGGGCTATGTACATCATATACCAGGCTGTATATTATACACCAGGCTCTGTATATCATATACCAGGCTGCACATTATACACCGGGCTCTGTATATCATATACCAGGCTGCACATTATAGCCCGGGCTGTGTACATCATATACCAGGCTGTACATTATACACCGGGCTCTGTACATCATATACCAGGCTGCACATTATACACCAGGCTCTGTACATCATATACCTGGCTGTACATTATACACCGGGCTCTGTATATCATATACCAAGCTGTACATTATACACCGGGCTCTGTAATTCATATACCACAGGCTGTATATTATACACCGGGCGCTGTATATCATATACCAGGCTGTACATTATACATCGGGCTCTGTATATCATATACCAGGCTGCACATTATAGCCCGGGCTGTGTACATCATATACCAGGCTGTACATTATACACCGGGCTCTGTATATCATATACCAGGCTGCACATTATACACCGGGCTCTGTATATCATATACCAGGCTGCACATTATACACCGGGCTCTGTATATCATATACCACAGGCTGTACATTATACACCGGGCTCTGTATATCATATACCAGGCTGCACATTATAGCCCGGGCTGTGTACATCATATACCAGGCTGCACATTATAGCCCGGGCTGTGTACATCATATACCAGGCTGCACATTATACACCAGGCTCTGTACATCATATACCAGGCTGTACATTATACACTGGGCTCTGTATATCATATACCAAGCTGTACATTATACACCGGGCTCTTTAAATCATATACCACAGGCTGTATATTATACACCGGGCGCTGTATATCATATACCAGGCTGTACATTATACACCGGGCTCTGTATATCATATACCAAGCTGTACATTATACACCGGGCTCTGTATATCATATACCAGGCTGTACATTATACACCAGGCTCTGTATATCATATACCAAGCTGTACATTATACACCGGGCCCTGTATATCATATACCAGGCTGCACATTATACAACAGGCTCTGTATATCATATACCAGGCTGGACATTATACACTGGGCTCTGTATATCATATACCAGGCTGTACATTATACACCGGGCTCTGTACATCATATACCAGGCTGCACATTATACACCGGGCTCTGTACATCATATACCAAGCTGTACATTATACACCGGGCTCTTTAAATCATATACCACAGGCTGTATATTATACACCGGGCTCTGTATATCATATACCAGGCTGTACATTATACACCGGGCTCTGTATATCATATACCAAGCTGTACATTATACACCGGGCTCTGTATATCATATACCAGGCTGTACACTATAGCCTGGGCTCTGTATATCACATACCAATAGAATGTGATAGGGTGACTATGTCACTTGCCTACCCTTCTGTCCAATTTCTGCTGCACAGTCAGTGAGGAGGATTCCCCCATCCACATGGAGGGTGTAGGTAGAGGAACTGTCATTTTTTTCTTCAACCTGTTGGATGAATGAAAAATATGACTCATCTATGGGCTGCCCTATGCTGGCAGAAGTCTGGTAGCCCAATTTATTACAAAGGAATTTCAACCCCTCCCAATCAGCCTTCAACCAAATTGGTTGGCATCAGATTGCCTTGATCTGTGTGATCCTTGTTGCTGCAATATGTAAAGCTGGGTACAAGGGAATAAAATCACCTAAAAATTGCTGTATTTATGGTCTGCATAAAAGATTCACTAATAAATGACTTTTTGCATTGTTTCTTTCTGCCTCAGCACTAAACAAGAAGTAATCGTCCCCTTCTGCTCACAGAGTATTGGACAAAGTGATGGGGGTTCTAATAACTGACAGGAGATTCCCAGAATGACCAGCAGGGGACTTAGTAAGGCACTGAAGCTATAAAAAAATGTGGGCGTGGCTCTGCTAATATCTCTCTAAAACCACTAAATGTATAAAGTGCTAAGAAATTAATAAGAAAACTGTGCAACTGATCCCCTGCAAATGCCTCAATCTATAGCAGCGACAAATATGTGCAAGAATCGCATAAATCTATAGCAGCGACAAATATGTGCAAGAATCGCATAAATCTATAGCAGCAACAAATATGTGCAAGAATCGCATAAATCTATAGCAGCAACAAACGTGCAAGAATCACATAACTCTATAGCAGCAACAAATATGAGCAAGAATCACATAAATCGATAGCAGCAACAAATATTTGCAAGAATCGCATAAATCTATAGCAGCAACAAACGTGCAAGAATCACATAAATCTATAGCAGCAACAAATATGTGCAAGAATCGCATAAATCTATAGCAGCGACAAATATGTGCAAGAATCGTATAAATCTATAGCAGCAACAAATATGTGCAAGAATCGCATAAATCTATAGCAGCAACAAATATGTGCAAGCATCGCATGAATCTATAACAGCAACAAATATGTGCAAGAATCTCATAAATCTATAGCAGCAACAAATATGTGCAAGAATCGCATAAATCTATAGCAGCAACAAATATGTGCAAGAATCGCATGAATCTATAACAGCAACAAATATGTGCAAGAATCGCATAAATCTATAGCAGCGACAAATATGTGCAAGAATCGCATAAATCTATAACAGCAACAAATATGTGCAAGAATCGCATAAATCTATAGCAGCGACAAATATGTGCAAGAATCGCATAAATCTATAGCAGCAACAAATATGTGCAAGAATCGCATGAATCTATAACAGCAACAAATATGTGCAAGAATCGCATAAATCTATAGCAGCAACAAATATGTGCAAGAATCGCATAAATCTATAGCAGCGACAAATATGTGCAAGAATCGCATAAATCTATAACAGCAACAAATATGTGCAAGAATCTCATAAATCTATAGCAGCAACACATATGTGCAAGAATCGCATGAATCTATAACAGCAACAAATATGTGCAAGAATCGCATAAATCTATAGCAGCAACAAATATGTGCAAGAATCGCATAAATCTATAGCAGCGACAAATATGTGCAAGAATCGCATGAATCTATAGCAGCAATAAGTATGTGCAAGAATCACATAAATCTATAGCAGCAAGAAACATGTACAAGAATCGCATAAATCTATAGCAGCAACAAATATGTGCAAAAATCGCATAAATCTATAGCAGCAACAAATATGTGCAAGAATCGCATAAATCTATAGCAGCGACAAATATGTGCAAGAATCGCACAAATCTAGAGCAGCGACAAATATGTGCAAGAATCGCATAAATCTATAGCAGCGACAATTATGTGCAAGAATCGCATAAATCTATAGCAGTGACATATGTTTGCAAGAATCGCATAAATCTATAGCAGCAAGAAACATGTACAAGAATCGCATAAATCTATAGCAGCAACAAATATGTGCAAGAATCGCATAAATCTATAGCAGTGACAAATATATGCAAGAATCGCATAAATCTAGAGCTGCTACAAATATGTGCAAGAATCGCATAAATCTATAGCAGCAACAAATATGTGCAAGAATCGCATAAATCTATAGCAGCAACAAATATGTGCAAAAATCACATAAATCTATAGCAGCAACAAATATGTGCAAGAATCGCATAAATCTATAGCAGCAACAAATATCTGCAAGAATCGCATAAATCTATAGCAGCGACAAATATGTGCAAGAATCGTATAAATCTATAGCAGCAACAAATATGTGCAAGAATCGCATAAATCTATAGCAGCAACAAATATGTGTAAGAATCGCATAAATCTATAGCAGCAAGAAACATGTGCAAGAATTGCATAAATCTATAGCAGCAACAAATATGTGCAAGAATCGCATAAATCTATAGCAGCAACAAATATGTGCAAAAATCGCATAAATCTATAGCAGCAACAAATATGTGCAAGAATCGCATAAATCTATAGCAGCAACAAATATGTGCAAGAATCACATAAATCTAAAGCAGCGACAAACGTGCAAGAATCGCATATTCGCTAGTGTCACACTTGTTCTCCTCCCGGCCAATCCGGTCCTAAGACCCGTTTCCCGATTAGCCAAAAGGAGAAGCTACGCTGGTGGCCGGGAGAAGACGAGACGCAGGAGAAGCTAGCCGGCCGCCTCGCCATCGCCTGGAGGGAAGCCCAAGGAGAAGCTGGCAGCCAGGAGGAGTTGCAGGGGAAGCCGGTCGTCTGGAGGGAACCTGGGGTAAGTGTTGTGGCCGGGTGACAGACCGATCGGAAAGGGGGGGTGGCTGGCTGTGCCCCCCCAAATAAAAAATACCACCGGCCACCACTGGTAGTGAAAAGATTATATAGAGGGTTGAAGGCATTGAACATGAAATGTTTTCATTGTTTTAGCTAGGTATAATATAGTGTAGTTATATTCCCCATGTCATTTCTTTGCTTGGGCGCAGTAGTTTGTCACAGCTGACCAATTCTATCACTCAAAACAGATAAAGAAGAATAGTTTTATGATGTATGCTGCATGATCGGTGTATTAAAAAGTATTTTCCATAAGGGTGTTGTTTGGTGAATAATTGCTTCTTGACTCCGGACAATGAGATGCCCCAGATCCAGGGTCACAGCCTGGATGCACTCCAAAAAGGCCCTAAGCCTAAGACAATTTTGGTAAGCCTTTTTTTCTTACCTCAGGCTCTCACAAAGAGAGAGGATAGGTCAGGTTATGATGGTCTTCAAAGGAAAAGGCCACTGGCACTCTGCCTGCAGTGCAAATGCAAATCTGGCACTGGCAGTCTAGCACAAACGTCCTCCGTTCCTCTCCTCGCCCCTCGTGTGAAAGGACGGATTGCACGGATGTGATTGCAGCGACGTCACGCTTCCCATAGTGCACTGTGTCCGGCGCCCGAATACAGTGCACTATGTTAAACATAAACAAACTGTTTTTTTTTTTAAAGGGGAATTTATTTATTTATTTATTTTTGGGGGGGAGGGGGGGGCGGTGCCCGGGCGCCCCCTATGGGCGGGCCGCCACTGCTCACCAGTGACCATCAATGCAGCCTGATGGGCTGATGAGATTTAAACATTGATGGCTGTGTGTTGAGTTATTTTGGGGGGACAGTAAATTTACACTGTTATACAAGCTGTACACTCACTACTTTACATTGTAGCAAAGTGTCATTTCTTCAGTGTTGTCACATGAAAAGATAGAATAAAATATTTACTAAAATGTGAGGGGTGTACTTACTTTTGTGAGATACTGTATGGGCAAAAAATGGAAAAAAAACCAACAACTGTTAGTTTGGCATTGAAAGGGTTAAAAAGGGGGAAATTGTTTTTGGTGGTGAAAGGGTTAAAAACGGGGATGGGGAGGGTTTAAAAAAAATAATTTGGAAAGGGTAAAAAAAAAATGAAAGGATAAAAAAAATCTTAGTTTGGCAAAGAAAGGGTTCACAGAAAGGGTTATAATGAAAAAAAAAAATGAGTTGGCAGTAAAAGGGTTAAAAAGGGGGGTTGGTTTGGCAAAGAAAGGGTTCATAACCATTTGACTTGGCAGTGAAAGGGTTAAACATGGGATCATAATTGGCTTATAATCATGTTAAATAAAAGATAATCAGGAAAGAAATGAAAATATTTGATGTGCAGGAAAGCTTTATATGAAGTGATGAGGCTGCATTCAGTGTTATCATAGGAATCACAGATCTTTATTTTCAGCCATGGGACTGTAAGGTTTAAATTTCATTCAAAATAACGGTCACTTCAAAAAAAAAAATGTTTTTCCAGAAGCCACATTCCTATTAGATTTGTATAATGAGCCTACAGGCTGAATTCACAAAACTCACAAATAAGGATGAGGCTCCTTTGAAAAAAATCGTCAGTTATTTTTTCTGCTGAGTCATCAGGGGATTTAAAAAAAAGGTCACATGACTCTGCCCAGTGATGTCATCAGTTGAGCCAGTATCAGCCGGTCACAGGAGGGTCTGTGCACAGAAGCAGAGTGACCACTGAGCAGTGAAGACCTGTTTCTTATCTCTCCAGAGATTTTATTGCAATTTGATCTGATTTGATTTCAATCGATTCAGTTTCATAGCGATTTCTATTCTGGTACATTTAAAGCGTGTTTCTTTATTCAGAACAATGAGACAATTTAAATGTACAAAGTTTATTTCTCTGAAAATCACCAAAGAGAAAGCCAGCAAAGGAGGCCCAGCTATGGAAGGAGATATCAATGATCAGCCTGCAGATCCTCCAACCAAGAAGACCTCCAGAATGAAGAAAACTCAGAGTTTTGTGCGCGGCTGCTTCAGAGCCGTTATTGGATGTTTTAGTTGTGGCTGTAAAGCCAATGGACATCACGGGAATACAGACAGCAGTATTGGTGAGTATTGTGGATATTGATAGATAACCCCCCCATATGTATAGGGATTGCCATGGTAAGAGAAGGTAAAAGGATTGGGGAATGAGAGAGAATACAAGAGAAAGTAGAAGGGATCTGTGTGCTATTGTGAATGTGTGATGAGATCCTTGCCCAGACTATAGTGATCCCCATCTGTCTCCCACTCAGCACTCCTGCTGGATGGATCAGTACAGAAATGCCCTCAATCCGTGTGCTGTTGTCTCCATCAACCTCTGCTTGAACACTAACAACTAGGGTTGCCACATCATCCCTTTAATCCAGGACACATATGGATTACACAGATTCTGAGGCTAATTGAATGCAGATAAGGCACCAAGTGAGTTTAATTACCACCTTAATCAGCCACAGAGCCTGTGTAATTAATGTGTGTCCTGGATTAAAGGGATGAAGTGACAACCCTACTAACAACCCCCCGCTTGTCTCCAAACCTCTGCTAGCCGCTCCTATAATGGGGAGCACGGTGTCTCTATGCGGAGCAGGGAATGGAATCCTGGATGCCTGGAACGCACACACACTGCACTATCCGGACGTGCGGTGCTCGTCTGCGTTCCAAGGTAAAAGCCCGCCCATAGGACCTCCATGGGTGTGACGTTCCATTGTGCCCGCCCACCTATAACATAGTTGAGCCATTCACAGCATCAGCAAACTGAGTGGAAGGAGAGAGATCCCCCTGCAGAAGCCACGCCTTCCATATGATAGCCCCGCCCACAGCCTTCACTGCATGTGTGACATACACTACAGACGGAGGACAAGACATATATTTAGGACGTTATTATATATGATTATATGTGCGCCAACAGCATGTATTCTAATGGGAAGAGCTGCTTGATTTCCAGCATTTTCCTCTCCCCTCCCCCTTCCTCTCTGTCCTCCGTCTGTAGTGTATGTCACACATGCAGCTAAGGCTGTAGGCGGGACCATCATATGGAAGGCGTGGCTTCTGCAGGGAGATCTCTCTCCTTCCACTCACAGTTTACTTATACTGTGAATGGCTCCAACTATGTCATAGATGGGTGGGCACAACGGCGCGCCACACCCAGGAGACCCATGAAGGTCC
>BLSH010521064.1:0-13246 GCA_018402905.1 Glandirana rugosa
CTTTCTTTCTTTCTTTCTTTCTTTCTTTCTTTCTTTCTTTCTTTCTCTCTTTCTCTCGTACTCTTGCTTTCTCCGTTCACCATTTCTTTCTGTTTCTCTCTTTCTTTCTCCGTTCACCAACTCTTTCTCTGTTTCTAGGTTTCGCTCTTTATTTCTCTTTGTCTTTCTTTCTCCCTACACCAACTTTTTATGTTTCTCTTTTTCTCACTTTCTCTCTTTTTCTTGTTCTCTTTCTCTGTTCTCCAACTCTTTATGTGTTTCTCTCTTTCTCTCTTTCCTTCTCTGTTCACCAACTCTTTATATGTTTCTCTCGTTCTCTCTTTCTTTCTCCTTTCACCATCTCTTTCTAAGTTTCTCTATTTCTTTGTTCGTTTACCATCTCTTTCTATCTTTCTTTCTTTCTCCTTTCACCAACTTTCTATGTTTTAACGTTTCTCTCTTTCTTTCTCTTTGTCTTTCTTTCTCCCTACACCAACATTTTGTTTCTCTTTCACTTTCTCTCTTGTTCTCGTTTTCTTTCTCCGTTCACAAACTCGTTATATGTTTCACTCTTTCTTTCTACGTTCACAATCTATTTCTATGTTTCTCTCTTTCTTTCTTTCGATCTTTCTTTCTCCGTTCACCAACTCTTTCTCTGTTTCTATGTTTCTCTCTTTCTCTTTGTCTTTCTCTCTCCCTACAACAACTTTCTTTCATTCTTTTTTTCTGTCTTTCTCTCGTTCTCTTTCTTTCTCCGTTCAACAACTCTTTCTATGTTTCTCTCTCACTTTCTCTCGTTCTCTTTCTCCTTTCACTAACTCTTTATATGTTTCTCTCTATCTTTCTTTCTTTCGTTCTATCTTTCTCTCGTTCTATCTCCGTTCACCATCTCTTTCTATGTTTCTCTCTTTCTTTCTCTGTTCAACAACTCTTTCTATGTTTCTCTCTTTCTGTCTTTCTTTCGTTCTTTCTTTCTCCTCACGCCAACTCTCTTTCTCCATTTCTCTTTCTCTTTGTATCTCTTTCTCCGTACACCAACACTTTCTCTCTTTCTACACCAACATTTTATATTTCTCTCTTTCTACCTTTTTCACGTTCTCTTTCTCCGTTCACCAACTCTTTTTATGTTTCACTCTTTCTTTCTATGTTCACAATCTATTTCTATATTTCTCTCTTTCTTTCTATCTCTCTTTCTCCGTTCACCAACTCTTTCTCTGTTTCTCTCTATCTCTTTGTCTTTCTCTCTCCCTACACCAACTTTCTTTCTTTCATTCTTTTTCTGTCTTTCTCTCGTTCTCTTTCTTTCTCCGTTCACCAACTCTTTCTCTCTTTATCTTTCTCTCTTTGTCTTTCTCTCTCCCCACACCAACTTTCTTTCATTCTCTTTTTCTGTCTTTCTCTCGTTCTCTTTCTTTCTCCGTTCACCAACTCTTTCTCTCTTTATTTCTTTCTTTCTCTCTTTTTCTCTTACTTTCTTTCTCCGTTAACCATCTCTTTCTATGTTTCTTGCTTTCTTTCTTTCTCCGTTCATTCTTTCACCAACTCTTTCTCTGTTTCTGTTTCTCTCTTTCTCTTTCTTTCTCCGTACACCAACTCTCTTTCTCTCTTTCTTTCTTTCTTTCTTTCTTTCTTTCTTTCTTTCTTTCTTTATTTCTCTCTTTCTTTCTACGTTCACCATCCTTTTCTGTTTCTCTCTTTCTTTCTTTCTTTCTTTCTTTCTTTCTTTCTTTCTTTCTCCGTTCACCAACTCTTTCTCTGTATCTATGTTTCTCTCTTTCTTTTGTCTTTCTTTCTCCCTTCACCAACTTTTTATGTTTCCATCTTTCTCATTTTCTCTTTCTCTCGTTCTCTCTTCTCCTTTCACCAACTATTTATATGCTTCTCTCTTTCTCTTTCCTTCTCCGTTCACCAACTCTTTTTATGATTCTCTCTTTCCTTCTCCGTTCACCAACTCTTTATTTGTTTCTCTCTTTCTCTCTTTCTTTCTCCGTTCAGCAACTCTTTCTTTGTTTCTAGGTTTCTATCTTTTCTCTCTTTCTCTTTGTCTTTCTTTCTCCCTACTCCAGGTTTTTTTTTCTTTCTTTCTCACTTCTCTGTTTCTCCTTTTAACGTTCTCTTTCTCGGTTCACCAACCCTTTTGTTTTACTCTTTCTTTCTCTTTTTTTTTTCCGTTCACCAACTCTTTATGTGTTTCTCTCTTTCCTTCTACGTTCACCATCTCTTTCTATGTATCTCTCTTTCTTTCTCCGTTCATCAACTCTTTCTCTGCTTCTATGTTTCTCTCTATCTCTTTGTCTTTCTTTCTCCCTACACCTTTATGTCTTTCTCTCTTTCTCTCGTTCTCTTTCTTTCTCCGTTCAACAACTCTTTATATTTTTCTCTCTTTCTTTCTTTCTTTCTTTCTTTCTTTCTTTCTTTCTTTCTTTCTTTCTTTCTTTCCCTGTGTAACAACTCTTTCTATGTTCCTCTCTTTCTTTCTTTCTTTCTTTCTCTGTTCAACAACTCTTTCTATGTTTCTCTCTTTCTGTCTTTCTTTCTTTCTCCCTACACCAACTCTCTTTCTCCATTTCTCTCTTTCTCTTTGTCTCTCTTTCTCCGTACACCGATTCTCTGTTTTTATGTTTCTCTCTTTCTTTATTACTTTCTAAGGAGAAACTAATAAAGAAAGACACCAAATCTCTCTCTGTCTTCAGTCTTTCTCTCTTTCTCTCTTTATCTCTTTCTCTTTCTTTCTCCTTTCACCAACTTGTTCTAGGTTTCTCTCTTTCTGTCTTTCTCTATTTCTCACGTTCTCTTTCTGACTTTCTCTCTTACTGTCTTTCTCTTTTTCTTTCTCCGTTCACCATCTCTTTCTATGTTTCTCTCTTGATTTCTTTCTCCGTTCACCAACTCTTTCTCTGTTTCTGTTTCTCTTTCTCCCATTTCTCTTTGTCTTTCTTTTCTCCTTACACCAACTTTTTATGTTTCTCTCTTTCTCACGTTCTCTCTTTCCCTCATTCTCTTTCTCCGTTCACAAAATCTTAATATTTTTCTCTCTTTCTGTCTTTCTCACTTTCTCTCGTTCTCTTTCTTTCTCCGTTCACCAACTCTTTCTATGTTTCTCTCTCCGTTCACCAACTCTTTCTATGTTTCTCTCTTCCTGTCTTTCTGTCTTTCTTTCTTTCCTTCTCTACACCAACTTTCTTTCTCCATTTCTCATTTTCTCTTTGTCTTTATTTATCCGTACAACAACCCTTTCTATCAATTTCTCACTTTCTCTCTTACTCTCGATCTCTTTCTTTCTCCGTTCACCAACTCTTTCTCTGTTTCTATGTTTATCTCTTCCTGTCTTTCTTTCTCTCTTTCTCTCGTACTCTTGCTTTCTCCGTTCACCAAATCTTTCTATGTTTCTCTCTTTCTTTCTTCTTTCTCTCTTTTTTATATCTCTTTCTCTCTTTCTTTCTCCGTTCACCATCTCTTTCTATGTTTCTCTCTTTCTTTCTCTGTTCACCAAATCTTTCTCTGTTTCTATGTTTCTCTCTTTCTCTGTCTTTCTTTCTCACTACAACAACATTTTATGTTTCTCTCTTTCTCACTTTCTTTTTCTCGTTCTCTTTCTCCGTTCACAAACTCGTTATGTTTCACTCTTTCTTTCTACGTTCACAATCTATTTCTATGTTTCTTTCTTTCTTTCTTTCTTTCTTTCTCCGTTCACCAACTCTTTCTCTGTTTCTATGTTTCTCTCTTTCTCTTTGTCTTTCTCTCTCCCTACAACAACTTTCTTTCTTTATTCTCTTTTTCTGTCTTTCTCTCGTACTCTTTCTTTCTATGTTCAACAACTCTTTCTATGTTTCTCTCACTTTCTCTTTCTCCGTTCACCAAATCTTTATATGTTTCTCTCTATCTTTCTTTCTTTCTCTCTTTCTCTCGTTCTTTCTCCGTTCACCATCTCTTTCTATGTTTCTCTCTTTCTTTCTTTCTTTCTATGTTCAACAACTCTTTCTATGTTTCTCTCTTTCTGTCTTTCTTTCGTTCCTTCCTTCTCCCTACGCCAACTCTCTTTCTCCATTTCTCTATTTCTCTTTGTCTCTCTTTCTCCGTACACCAACTCTTTCTCTCTTTCACCAACTCTTTCTGTTTCTGTTTCTCTCTTTCTCTTTCTTTCTCCGTACACCAACTCTCTTTCTCTCATTCTCTCTCTCTTTCTCTCTTTCTTTCTTTCTCTCTTTCTCTCTTTCTCTCGTTTTCTCCATTCACCAACTGTTTCTATGTTTCTCTCTCACTTTCTCTCTTTTCTCGTTCTCTTTCTTCATTCAACAACTCTTTATGTGTTTCTATTTTTCTTTCTTTCTCTCTTTCTTTCTCCGTTCACCATCTCTTTCTATGTTTCTTACTTTCTTTCTTTCTCCGTTCACCAACTCACTCTCTGTTTCTATGTTTCTCTCTTCTCTTTGTCCTTCTCTCTGCCTACAACAACTTTCTTTCTTTCTTTCTCTTTTTCTGTCTTTCTCTCTCTCGTTCTCTTTCTTTTTCCGTTCAACAACTTATATGTTTCTCTCTTATTTTCTCTCGTTCTCTTTCTCCGTTCACCAACTTTTTCTCTGTATCTATGTTTCTCTCTTTCTTTCTCATTGTCTTTTTTTCTCCCTACACCAACTTTTTATGTTTCCCTCTTTCTCACTTTCTCTCGTTCTCTCTCTCCTTTCACCATTTATGTGCTTCTCTCTTTTTCTCTTTCCTTCTCCGTTCACCAACTCTTTTTATGTTTCTCTCTCTTTCCTTCTCCGTTCACCAACTCTTTATTTGTTTCTCTCTTTCTCTCTTTCTTTCTCCGTTCACCATCTCTTTCTATGTTTCTCTCTTTCTTTCTTCGTTCACTAACTCTATCTTTGTTTCTAGGTTTCTTTCTTTTCTCTCTTTCTCTTTGTCTTTCTTTCTCCCTACTCCAACTTTTGGTTCTCTCTTTCTCACTTCTCCTTTTCTCTTTTTAACGTTCTCTTTCTCCGTTCACCAACCCTTTTGTTTCTCTCTTTCTTTCTCTTTTTTTCCGTTCACCAACTCTTTATGTGTTTCTCTCTTTACTTCTACGTTCACCATCTCTTTTTATGTTTCTCTCTTTCTTTCTTTCTCCGTTCACCATCTCTTTCTCTGCTTCTATGTTTCTCTCGATCTCTTTGTCTTTCTTTCTCCCTACACCTTTATGTCTCTCCTTCTCTCGTTCTCTTTCTTTCTCCGTTCAACAACTCTTTATATTTTTCTCTCTTTCTTTTTTTCTTTCTTTTTCTGTGTAACAACTCTTTCTATGTTTCTCTCTTTCTTTCTCTGTTCAACAACTCTTTCTATGTTTCTCTCTTTCTGTCTTTCTTTCTTTCTCCCTACACAAACTCTCTTTCTCCATTTCTCCATTTCTCTCTTTCTCTTTGTCTCTCTTTCTCCGTACACCAACTCTCTCTGTTTTTATGTTTCTCTCTTTCTTTATTACTTTCTAAGGAGAAACGAATAAAGAAAGACACCAACTCTCTTTCTGTCTTCAGTCTTTCTCTCTTTATCTCTTTCTCTTTCTTTCTCCGTTCACCAACTTTTTCTAAGTTTCTCTCTTTCTGTCTTTCTCTATTTCTCACGTTCTCTTTCTTTCTCTGTTCACCATCTCTTTCTCTCTTTCTGTCTTTCGCTCTTTCTCTCTTACTCTCTCTTTATGTTTCTCTCTCTTTCCTTCTCCGTTCACCAACTCTTTATTTTTTTCTCTCTTTCTTTCTCCGTTCACCATCTCTTTCTATGTTTCTCTCTTTCTTTCTCCGTTCACCAACTCTTTTGTTTCTAGGTTTCTCTCTTTTCTCTCTTTCTCTTTGTCTTTCTTTCTCCCTACTCCATCTTTTGGTTCTCTCTTTCTCACTTCTCTGTTTCTCTTTTTAAAGTTCTCTTTCTATGTTTCTCTCTCATCTTTCTTTCTTTCTATCTTTCTCTGTTCACCATCTCTATCTATGTTTCTCTCTTTCTTTCCTTCTATGTTCAACAACTCTTTCTACGTTTCTCTCTTTCTGTCTTTCTTTCGTTCCTTCCTTCTCCCTTCGCCAACTCTCTTTCTCCATTTCTCTCTTTCTCTTTGTCTCTCTTTCTCCCTACACCAACTCTTTCTCTGTTTCTGTTTCTCTCTTTCTTTCTTAATCTCTTTCTCTCTTTCTTTCTTTCTTTCTTCCTACACCAACTCTTTCTCCATTTCTCTATTTCTCTTTGTCTCTCTTTCTCCGTACACAAACTCTTTCTCTTTTTCACCAACTCTTTCTCTGTTTCTGTTTCTCTCGTTCTTTCTCCGTTCACTATCTCTTTCTATGTTTCTCTCTTTCTTTCTTTCTATGTTCAACAACTCTTTCTATGTTTCTCTCTTTCTGTCTTTCTTTCGTTCCTTCTCTCTACGCCAACTCTCTTTCTCCATTTCTCTCTTTCTCTTTGTCTCTCTTTCTCCGTAAACCAACTCTTTCTCTGTTTCTATGTTTCTCTCGTTCTTTCTTACTTTCTTTCTCTCTTTCTTTCTTTCTTTCTTTCTCTCTTTCTCTCGTTTTCTCCGTTGACTAACTCTTTCTATGTTTCTCTCTCACTTTCTCTCTTTCTCTCGTAATCTTTCTTCATTCAACAACTCTTTATGTGTTTCTATCTTTCTTTCTTTCTCTCTTTCTTTCTCCGTTCACCATCTCTTTCTATGTTTCTTACTTTCTTTATTTCTCCGTTCACCAACTCACTCTCTGTTTCTATGTTTCTCTCTTCTCTTTGTCTTTCTATCTCCCTACAACAACTTTCTTTCTTTCATTCTCTTTTTCTGTCTTTCTCTCTTTTTCTCGTTCTCTTTCTTCCTTCGTTCACCAACTCTTTATATGTTTCTCTCTTTCTTTCTACGTTCACCATCCTCTTCTGTTTCTTTCTTTGTCTTTTTTTCTCCCTACACCAACTTTTTATGTTTCCCTCTTTCTCACGTTCTCTTCTTTCACCATTTATATGCTTCTCTCTTTTTCTTCTTTCTTTTTCTGTCTTTTTCTCTTTCTCTCGTTCTCTTTCTTTCTCCGTTCACCAACTCTTTCTCTCTTTCTTTCTTTCTCTCTTTCTTACTTTCTTTCTCCGTTGACCATCTCTTTCTACGTTTCTTGCTTTCTTTCTTTCTTCGTTCACCAACTCTTTCTCTGTTTCTATGTTTCTCTCTTTCTCTTTGTCTTTCTCTCTCCCTACAACAACTTTCTTTCATTCTCTTTTTCTGTCTTTCTCTCTTTCTCTTTCTTTCTCCGTTCAACAACTCTTTCTATGTTTCTCTCTCACTTTCTCTCGTTCTCTTTCTCCGTGCACCAACTCTTTATATGTTTCTCTCTATCTTCCTTTCTTTCGTTCCTTCCTTTCTCTCGTACTTTCTCCGTTCACCATCTCTTTCTATGTTTCTCTCTTTCTGTCTTCCTTCCTTCCTTTCGTTCCTTCCTTCTCCCTATGCCAACTCTCTTTCTCCATTTCTCTCTTTCTCTTTGTCTCTCTTTCTCCGTACACCAACTCTTTCTCTGTTTCTATGTTTCTCTCTTCCTTTCTTTCTATCTTTCTTTCTTTCTTTCTTTCTCTCTTTCTCTCGTACTCTTGCTTTCTCCGTTCACCATCTCTTTCTATGTTTCTCTCTTTCTTTCTCCGTTCACCAACTTTTTCTCTGTTTCTAGGTTTCTCTCTTTCTCTTTGTCTTTCTTTCTCCCTACACCAACTTTTTATGTTTCTCTTTTTCTCACTTTCTCTCTTTTTCTCGTTCTCTCTCCGTTCTCCAACTCTTTATGTGTTTCTCTCTTTCTCTCTTTCCTTCTCCATTCACCAACTCTTTCTCTCTTTCTTTCTTTCTCTCTTTCTTACTTTCTTTGTCCGTTGACCATCTCTTTCTACGTTTCTTGCTTTCTTTCTTTCTTCGTTCACCAACTCTTTCTCTGTTTCTATGTTTCTCTCTTTCTCTTTGTCTTTCTCTCTCCCTACAACAACTTTCTTTCATTCTCTTTTTCTGTCTTTCTCTCTTTCTCTTTCTTTCTCCGTTCAAAAACTCTTTCTATGTTTCTCTCTCACATTCTCTCGTTCTCTTTCTCCGTGCACCAACTCTTTATATGTTTCTCTCTGTCTTCCTTTCTTTCGTTCCTTCCTTTCTCTCGTACTTTCTCCATTCACCATCTCTTTCTATGTTTCTCTCTTTCTGTCTTTCTTTCGTTCCTTCCTTCTCCCTATGCCAACTCTCTTTCTCCATTTCTCTCTTTCTCTTTGTCTCTCTTTCTCCGTACACCAACTCTTTCTCTGTTTCTATGTTTCTCTCTTCCTTTCTTTCTATCTTTCTTTCTTTCTTTCTTTCTTTCTTTCTTTCTCTCTTTCTCTCGTACTCTTGCTTTCTCCGTTTACCATCTCTTTCTATGTTTCTCTCTTTCTTTCTCCGTTCACCAACTCTTTCTCTGTTTCTAGGTTTCTCTCTTTCTCTTTGTCTTTCTTTCTCCCTACACCAACTTTTTATGTTTCTCTTTTTCTCACTTTCTCTCTTTTTCTCGTTCTCGCTCCGTTCTCCAACTCTTTATGTGTTTCTCTCTTTCTCTCTTTCCTTCTACGTTCACCATCCTCTTCTGTTTCTTTCTTTGTCTTTTTTTCTCCCTACACCAACTTTTTATGTTTCCCTCTTTCTCACGTTCTCTTCTTTCACCATTTATATGCTTCTCTCTTTTTCTTCTTTCTTTTTCTGTCTTTTTCTCTTTCTCTCGCTCTCTTTCTTTCTCCGTTCACCAACTCTTTCTCTCTTTCTTTCTTTCTCTCTTTCTTACTTTCTTTCTCCGTTGACCATCTCTTTCTATGTTTCTTGCTTTCTTTCTTTCTTCGTTCACCAACTCTTTCTCTGTTTCTATGTTTCTCTCTTTCTCTGTGTCTTTCTCTCTCCCTACAACAACTTTCTTTCATTCTCTTTTTCTGTCTTTCTCTCTTTCTCTTTCTTTCTCCGTTCAACAACTCTTTCTATGTTTCTCTCTCACTTTCTCTCGTTCTCTTTCTCCGTGCACCAACTCTTTATATGTTTCTCTCTATCTTCCTTTCTTTCGTTCCTTCCTTTCTCTCGTACTTTCTCCGTTCACCATCTCTTTCTATGTTTCTCTCTTTCTGTCTTCCTTCCTTCCTTTCATTCCTTCCTTCTCCCTATGCCAACTCTCTTTCTCCATTTCTCTCTTTCTCTTTGTCTCTCTTTCTCCGTACACCAACTCTTTCTCTGTTTCTATGTTTCTCTCTTCCTTTCTTTCTATCTTTCTTTCTTTCTTTCTTTCTTTCTTTCTCTCTTTCTCTCGTACTCTTGCTTTCTCCGTTCACCATCTCTTTCTATGTTTCTCTCTTTCTTTCTCCATTCACCAACTCTTTCTCTCTTTCTTTCTTTCTCTCTTTCTTACTTTCTTTCTCCGTTGACCAACTCTTTCTACGTTTCTTGCTTTCTTTCTTTCTTCGTTCACCAACTCTTTCTCTGTTTCTATGTTTCTCTCTTTCTCTTTGTCTTTCTCTCTCCCTACAACAACTTTCTTTCATTCTCTTTTTCTGTCTTTCTCTCTTTCTCTTTCTTTCTCCGTTCAAAAACTCTTTCTATGTTTCTCTCTCACATTCTCTCGTTCTCTTTCTCCGTGCACCAACTCTTTATATGTTTCTCTCTATCTTCCTTTCTTTCGTTCCTTCCTTTCTCTCGTACTTTCTCCATTCACCATCTCTTTCTATGTTTCTCTCTTTCTGTCTTTCTTTCGTTCCTTCCTTCTCCCTATGCCAACTCTCTTTCTCCATTTCTCTCTTTCTCTTTGTCTCTCTTTCTCCGTACACCAACTCTTTCTCTGTTTCTATGTTTCTCTATTCCTTTCTTTCTATCTTTCTTTCTTTCTTTCTTTCTTTCTTTCTTTCTTTCTTTCTCTCTTTCTCTCGTACTCTTGTTTTCTCCGTTTACCATCTCTTTCATGTTTCTCTCTTTCTTTCTCCTTTCACCAACTCTTTCTCTGTTTCTAGGTTTCTCTCTTTCTCTTTGTCTTTCTTTCTCCCTACACCAACTTTTTATGTTTCTCTTTTTCTCACTTTCTCTCTTTTTCTCGTTCTCTCTCCGTTCTCCAACTCTTTATGTGTTTCTCTCTTTCTCTCTTTCCTTCTCCGTTCACCAACTCTTTATATGTTTCTCTCGTTCTCTCTTTCTTTCTCCTTTCACCATCTCTTTCTAAGTTTCTATATTTCTTTGTTCGTTTACCATCTCTTTCTATCTTTCTTTCTTTCTCGTTTCACCAACTTTCTATGTTTCAACGTTTCTCTCTTTCTCTCTTTCCTTCTCTTTGTCTTTCTTTCTCCCTACACCAACATTTTGTTTCTCTTTCACTTTCTCTCTTGTTCTCGTTTTCTTTCTCCGTTCACAAACTCGTTATATGTTTCACTCTTTCTTTCTACGTTCACAATCTATTTCTATGTTTCTCTCTTTCTTTCGATCTTTCTTTCTCCGTTCACCAACTCTTTCTCTGTTTCTATGTTTCTCTCTTTCTCTTTGTCTTTCTCTCTCCCTACAACAACTTTCTTTCATTCTTTTTTTCTGTCTTTCTCTCGTTCTCTTTCTTTCTCCGTTCAACAACTCTTTCTATGTTTCTCTCTCACTTTCTCTCGTTCTCTTTCTCCTTTGACTTACACTTTATATGTTTCTCTCTATTTTTCTTTCTTTCGTTCTATCTTTCTCTCGTTCTTTCTCCGTTCACCATCTCTTTCTATGTTTCTCTCTTTCTTTCTCTGTTCAACAACTCTTTCTATGTTTCTCTCTTTCTGTCTTTCTTTCGTTCTTTCTTTCTCCTCATGCTAACTCTCTTTCTCCATTTCTCTTTCTCTTTGTATCTCTTTCTCCGTACACCAACACTTTCTCTCTTTCTACACCAACATTTTATGTTTCTCTCTTTCTACCTTTCTCTTTTTCTCGTTCTCTTTCTCCGTTCACCAACTCTTTCTCTGTTTCTCTCTATCTCTTTGTCTTTCTCTCTCCCTACACCAACTTTCTTTCTTTCATTCTCTTTTTCTGTCTTTCTCTCGTTCTCTTTCTTTCTCCGTTCACCAACTCTTTCTCTCTTTATCTTTCTCTCTTTGTCTTTCTCTCTCCCTACACCAACTTTCTTTCTTTCATTCTCTTTTTCTGTCTTTCTCTCGCTCTCTTTCTTTCTCCGTTCACCAACTCTTTCTCTCTTTATTTCTTTCTTTCTCTCCTTTTCTCTTACTTTCTTTCTCCGTTAACTATCTCTTTCTATGTTTCTTGCTTTCTTTCTTTCTCCGTTCATTCTTTCACCAACTCTTTCTCTGTTTCTGTTTCTCTCTTTCTCTTTCTTTCTCCGTACACCAACTCTCTTTCTCTCTTTCTTTCTTTCTTTCTTTCTTTCTTTCTTTCTTTCTTTCTTTCTTTCTTTCTTTCTTTCTTTCTCTCTTTCTCTCTATGTTCACCATCCTTTTCTGTTTCTCTCTTTCTTTCTTTCTTCCTTTCTCCGTTCACCAACTCTTTCTCTGTATCTATGTTTCTCTCTTTCTTTTGTCTTTCTTTCTCCCTACACCAACTTTTTGTTTCCCTCTTTCTCATTTTCTATTTCTCTCGTTCTCTCTCTCCTTTCACCAACTATTTATATGCTTCTCTCTTTCTCTTTCCTTCTCCGTTCACCAACTCTTTTTATGATTCTCTCTTTCCTTCTCCGTTCACCAACTC
The DNA here is from genome assembly GCA_018402905.1 of Glandirana rugosa. NCBI lineage: Eukaryota > Metazoa > Chordata > Amphibia > Anura > Ranidae > Glandirana > Glandirana rugosa. The sequence continues at coordinate 11,678 of BLSH010521064.1, forward strand.
TTTATTTGTTTCTCTCTTTCTCTCTTTCTTTCTCCGTTCACCAACTCTTTCTTTGTTTCTAGGTTTCTCTCTTTTCTCTCTTTCTCTTTGTCTTTCTTTCTCCCTACTCCAACTTTTTGTTTCTTTCTTTCTCACTTCTCTGTTTCTCTTTTTAACGTTCTCTTTCTCGGTTCACCAACCCTTTTGTTTCTCTCTTTCTTTCTCTTTTTTTTTCCGTTCACCAACTCTTTATGTGTTTCTCTCTTTCCTTCTACGTTCACCATCTCTTTCTATGTTTCTCTCTTTCTTTCTTTCTCCGTTCATCAACTCTTTCTCTGCTTCTATGTTTCTCTCTATCTCTTTGTCTTTCTTTCTCCCTACACCTTTATGTCTTTCTCTCGCTCTCTTTCTTTCTCCGTTCAACAACTCTTTATATTTTTCTCTCTTTCTTTCTTTCTTTCTTTCTTTCTTTCTTTCCTTCTTTCTTTCTTTCTTTCTTTCTTTCTTTCTTTCTTTCTTTATTTCTTTCTTTCTTTCTTTCTTTCTTTCTTTCTCTCTTTCTTTCTTTCTTTCTTTCTATGTTCAACAACTCTTTCTACGTTTCTCTCTTTCTGTCTTTCTTTCTTTCTCCCTACACCAACTCTCTTTCTCCATTTCTCTCTTTCTCTTTGTCTCTCTTTCTCCGTACACCGACTCTCTTTTTTATGTTTCTCTCTTTCTTTATTACTTTCTAAGGAGAAACTAATAAAGAAAGACACCAACTCTCTCTCTGTCTTCAGTCTTTCTCTCTTTCTCTCTTTATCTCTTTCTCTTTCTTTCTCCATTCACCAACTTGTTCTAGGTTTCTCTCTTTCTGTCTTTCTCTATTTCTCACGTTCTCTTTCTGTCTTTCTCTCTTGCTGTCTTTCTCTTTTTCTTTCTCCGTTCACCATCTCTTTCTATGTTTCTCTCTTGATTTCTTTCTCCGTTCACCAACTCTTTCTCTGTTTCTGTTTCTCTTTCTCCCATTTCTCTTTGTCTTTCTTTTCTCCTTACACCAACTTTTTATGTTTCTCTCTGTCTCGCGTTCTCTCTTTCCCTCATTCTCTTTCTCCGTTCACAAAATCTTAATATTTTTCTCTCTTTCTGTCTTTCTCACTTTCTCTCGTTCTCTTTCTTTCTCCGTTCACCAACTCTTTCTATGTTTCTCTCTCTGTTCACCAACTCTTTCTATGTTTCTCTCTTCCTGTCTTTCTTTCTTTCTTTTTCTCTACACCAACTTTCTTTCTCCATTTCTCATTTTCTCTTTGTCTTTATTTATCCGTACAACAACCCTTTCTATCAATTTCTCACTTTCTCTCTTACTCTCGATCTCTTTCTTTCTCTGTTCACCAACTCTTTCTCTGTTTCTATGTTTATCTCTTCCTGTGTTTCTTTCTTTCTTTCTCTCTTTCTCTCGTACTCTTGCTTTCTCCGTTCACCAAATCTTTCTATGTTTCTCTCTTTCTTTCTTCTTTCACTTGCCTCTTTCTTTCTCTTGCTCTCTTTCACTCTTTCTGTCTTTCTCTCTTTTTATAATTCTAAAACACTTGCCTCTTTCTCTTACTCCCT
>BLSH010521070.1:11130-23453 GCA_018402905.1 Glandirana rugosa
ACTCTGGCGTAACGTCGTCATAATCATTTTTGTTTTTTGACGTTTTACTAAAGTCAAAAAATTCCCTTTGGCAACTTCTCGTTACTACAGTTCGGTTTTTAGTAACTGTCTTTATCTACCTGCCGGGACACTTCGTGTCTCCCTCAATGTGTTTATACACCGGGGCGTCCTTTTTCGGGTCACGTCACCCCAACGTATAAACGTATGACAACCGTGGTTCCCCAATTGAATAAGACCGGAAACCTTACTTACTTACGAGTTCGTGATTCAGACTGCGCGCGGGAACCGCGATTCTGGGAGGACGTCAATAGACGTCCTCCCAGAATTAAGCAACCGCCCTGTAGACGTCTTTTGTCTATAGGGCGGTTGTTAAGCGGTTAAATCTGCCTAGCAACAAATCCCCCCCCAAAAAACGCAAATGGCGGCAAAATTGCGGGGGAAAATGCAGGAAAAAAACGCAGACAGTATAGCCACATAAGTGTGAACTCAGACTTAGTGCTTGAGCATTCATTCATTCCAAAGGCCAGAATAAGTTAACCCCTTGGTGCCAACAGTATGCAAATATGCAACCCCACTGCACTGGGCTTTTTCCTGCGGGGCCACATATTTGTGTAACTCCCTCTGTGCTTCACAGGGCCGTCCATCTATTTCTGTCAATGATTTTTGGCTTGACATCATTGCTCTTCAACGGTTTCCCTTAAAAAACTGAAATCATTTTGCAGTTTTTTGTTTTTACTAATACTGCTGCAATGCGGTCTCATGGGACTCCTATGTTTCTCTTAACCACTTGACCACTGGGCACTTAAACCCCCTTAACAACCAGACCAATTTTCAGCTTTCAACGCTCTCACACTTTGAATGACAATTACTCAGTCATGCAACACTGTACCCATATGAAATTTACGTCCTTTTTTTCCACACTAATAGAGCTTTCTTTTGGTGATATTTAATCATCGCTGGGTTTTTTATTTTTTGCGCTATAATTAAAAAAAGACCGAAAATTTTGTAAAAAAATGAATTTATCTTCGTTTCTGTTATAAAATTTTGCAAATTAGTAATTTTTCTTCATAAATTTTGGCCAAAATTTATACTGCTACTTATCTTTGGTAAAAAAAAAAAAAAAAATTAGTGGATATCATTTGGTCTTTGTGAAAGTTATAGAGTCTACAAGCTATGGTGCCAATCACAGAATATTGATCACACCTGATGTACTGACGGCCTATCTCATTTCCTGAGACCCTAACAAGCCAGGAAAGTACAAATACCCCCCAAATGACCCCTTCTTGGAAAGTAGACATTCCAAGGTATTGAGTAAGAGGCATGGTGACTTTTTTGAAGTTGTAATTTTTTCCCACAATTCTTTGCAAAATGATTTTTTTTTCCCCCCAAAATTGTCATATGTTAACAGGTTATTTCTCACACCCAGCATATGCATACCACAAATTACACACCAAAATACATTCTACTACTCCTCCCGAGTATGGCGATACCACATGTGTGAGACTTTCACACAGCCTGGCCACATACAGAGACCCAACATGCAGGGAGCAACGTCAGGCGTTCTAGGAGCATAAATTACACATCTCATTTCTTGACTACCTCTTGCACTTTTGAAGGTCCTGGAGCACCAGGCCAATGGAAACGCCCAAAAAATGACCCAATTTTGGAAAGTAAACACCCCAATGTATATTCTAGGAGGCATAATGAGTCTTTTGAACATATCATTTTTTCCACAAGTTTTTGGAAAATGTGGAAAGAAAATGAAAACACATTTTTTTTTTTACACAAGGTTGTCCATTTATACAATATTTCTAACACACAGCATGTACCCAGCAAAAATGACACCCTAAAATATATTCTGCTACTCCTCCCGAGTATGGCGATACCACATGTGTGACACTTTTACACAGCGGGACCCCATACAGAGGCCCAACATGCAGGGAGCATCATCAGGTATTCTAGCGGCATACATTTAGAATCTAATTTGACTACCTTTTACACTATTGTGAGGCACTGTGGTGGCATATATAGTGGCACAGATGGGCACTGGCACAGATGAGCAGTAGAGTGGCACGGATGGGCACTGTAGTGGCACAGGTGGGCACTGTAGTGGCACGGATGGGCACTGTAGTGGCACGGATGGGCAGTGTAGTGGCATGGATGGGCACTGTAGTGGCACGGATGTGTCACGGATGAGAACTGATGTGGTACAGGTAGCACTTGTTTAATTTGGTCAGAATTGTATTTGCTTTAAAGCCCATCTTCAGGTAAAAATTGTACACCCCCCACAACCCCCTAACTCAGTCATTCTCAACCAGGGTTCCGTGGAACCCTAGGGTTCCTCCAAAGGTTGCTAGGGGTTCCTTGAGCTGTGGCTGATTGACCAGTCCTATCTTAAGGTGTCTGCATAGTTCTGGGGGTCAACGCCACTTGGTAGAGCCAGTTGCATAAAGCCAACAATCTCGTAAGCCACCCGTAGGGATTGCGTTTTGACCACCACTGTACCCTCTGGGGTAAAAAAGTTGAAAGACTGCCCCAACTGATCGCTGGCTAAAAAAATCAATCTAAATTGGCTGGCTGTCCAGTGACAGGGTACTCTCAGGATCCAGAAGAGGAGTGACGTCAGGGCAGAGAGATCAGCCAGCACTGAATTATTGGCCCCCAGTCAGAAACAAAAGTGGTAAAGGACTCAAATGGCACACTTAGGCGAATATCACTTGCCTCACAAAATAGGAATAAAAACAAAACAGGCAAGATGGGTTAGGGGAGGGGGGTTAATAATTGCCCAGTAAAGCTTTAAGGCTACTTTCATACTGGGTCAGGTGGTAGCGGTAAATCGCCGCTAGTTTCAGCGGAAATTTACTGCTGCTATAGCGGCGCTATGGCACCGATATACAGATGGGGGAGCTGCGCTTTTAACCCCCCTGTTCCGGCACGCTGCGCTTTTGAGACGGAAGTGCTGCCCATTGTGAAAGCAATCAGGGCTTTCACATTGGGGGGGATTTTTGAGGAACTATTTTTAGCTAAATAGTGCATGTAAAGCTCCTCAGTGTGAAAGGGGTCTAAAAGTTCATAAATCAAAATTACTGACCCACCTTTTTTTTTTTTTTATAGCTGCACAGATTTGCTAATTTGCCACCAACCTATTATGACTTAAGCCTCGTACACATGGTCCGATTTTCGGACGACAGAACGTCCGTTTTTTGTTGGATGCTTGTCTCATGTTGAAAGTGAAGAGCGTACTAACAATACCAAAATTTTTGTATGACTGAACTCAACGTCAGAAGTGACTTAATGTTTTGAATATTTTTGCATGTTTTTTTAGTTTCTGAGCATGCGTAGTCTCGGTCTTTCGATTTTTTTCGTTCCAAAACTGTACAAAGATTGGACGTTGTGTTGTTGTATGAAAAAAAATTTCTAGCCTGCACATGCAGCTTTTGTCTGCCGAAAAATCAAAATCCACCATCGAAAGGAGCATACTAATTAATGGTAAGAATTTCAGATGACAGGCCGTGAACGAAAATTCACGTCCGAAATTTGCATTGTGTGTACGGCCTTAAGGCTGGATTCACATATGTGCGAATTGGAAGTGGTTTTTACCGCCTCCAATTTGCATGACAGGCGAGTGTGACCGGCCCTCAATGGAGCCGGTTCACACAGGTCCAAAGTGGATTGCAAAAGTTGTGTGCGTTTTTGGGTCCGGTTCAGGTGCAAATGTAGGCAAAAATTTAGACCTGAACTGGGGAACGGAAACGCACCAGACCCCAGGCACGAAACCACAGCCGCACATATGTGAACCCAACCTAAAAGTTCAAAACTCCCTTTTCACACTTATGTTATTTATGCTTAGAACGGGTTAAATCTGCAAGAAATGGATATTTTGAACAACTGATTAAGAAAAAAGGGATTTTATTATAACTTACCGTAAAATCCTTTTCTCTGAGTTCACTGATAGACGCAGCCCTTGTTATGACACGTGGGGTTATGCTCATATTACTAGGAGTAGACTAGGCAAAAATAAAACAAAAGCATAGGTTGGCCCCTCCCAGGGGGCCGTCCTCACCTTAGCATATAATCCCCTGCTAGACAATAGCATATCAGTTCGTGAACAAGCCGTATAAACTCAACAGAGGGGTGGGTGCTGCGTCTGTCAGTGAACTCAGAGAAAAGGATTTTACGGTAAGTTATAATAAAATCCCTTTTACTCTTTCGTTCACTGACAGACGGAGCCCTTCTTATGACACGTGGGGACGTCCCAAAGCTGTGCCAATCAAGAGGGGTAGGCAAACTATAACAACTGTACTCAACAAAACAAGCCCTCTCAGGCGGCGCCAGTCGCACCTACACTGCCGCTTGTAATACTTTGCAGCCAAAGGCAGCATCCGCAGATGCTGAAACATCACGTTTGTAAAACTTAGTAAACGTGTGCACTGAGGCCCAAGTAGCCGCTTTACACACCTGAGACACTGAGGCCTGGTGTCCAAACGCCCAGGAAGTACTAACTGCCCTGGTGGAATGAGCCGTGACTGTAAACGGGGGAAACCTTGCCCCAAACCTCATATGCATGAGTCAAGGTCTTCCTAATCCAACGAGAAATGGTAGCTGACGAGGCCACCATGCCTTTGCGCGAACCTTCTGTCAGCACAAATAAAGAATCAGACTTCCGAAAGGAAGCTGCAGAAAACAAATACACCCGCAAAGCCCTCACCACATCCAAAGAATGCAGTTCAAATTCCTTGGGATGCGACGGGTGCGGGCACAATGAGGGAAGTACAATATCCTCATTCAAATGAAAAGAAGAAACCACCTTCGTAAGGAAAGAAGGGGAAGGTCGCAAAACCGCCTTGTCCTTATGAAGGACCACGTAAGGAGACTTGCAGGATAACGCTGCCAACTCAGACACCCGATGTAACAGCCACCAGAAAAGCCACTTTCTGCGACAATAGTTGCAAGGGAATGTCCCTGATCTTCTCATATGATGGCTTCTGAAGCACAGAAAGCACCAGATTCAAATCCCACGGCGCTAGAGGCGACCGTATCCGAGGAGCTACATGACGTACACCCTGTACAAATGTACGGATCAACAAATGTGACGCCAAGGGCCGTTGAAAAAGAACCGCCAGGGCCGAAATCTGACCCTTAAGTGTACTTAATGCCAGGTTCTTGTCCAGTCCCTGCTGTAAAAAAGTCAGTACTCTGGACACTGTATAAGAGCAGGGGTTCCAACCCCCTGCCTCGCACCTGGCAATATAGGCCTTCCATGTCCTATGATAAATCTTACGTGAAGTACCCTTACGTGTTTCAATCATATCCCTGAGACAGTAGGTCTCCGCGAAGCGGAAGACGCCAAGGAACATCTGCCACCATCCGCACCACGTCGGCGTACCAACACTTCTGGATGTAGGGACCATTCCCCCTGATCCAGAGTCCGGCGGCTGAGAAAGTCCGCCTGCCAGTTTTCCACGCCTGGAATGTAGATCGCGGAGAGAGCCGGCACGTGAAGTTCTGCCCACCGAAGGATCAGCGCCGCCTCCGCGGCTGCTGCCGAGCTTCTTGTCCCGCCCTGATGGTTCACATATGCCACAGCCTTGGCATTGTCCAACTGAACCCTGACCGGGAGGCCTCGCAGCCTTGCCAACCAGCGGGACAGACAAAGTCTGATCGCTCTCAGTTCCAGTACATTTATCGGAAGGCAAGCTTCCTGAACTGACCAACGACCCTGGGCAGAGAACTGACCCAGGACCCCTCTCCAGCCTGATAGGCTGGCATCCGTCGTTACTATCGACCAATTGAGGGGGAGAAAACATTTTCCCAACTTTAGGGCTGGAGTCCGAATCCACCAGATTAAGGATACTTGGGACTGATGATCCAACCTGATCAGTCTGTCTAGGGATAGGGGAGATTTGTCCCATTGCGACAAAACTGCCTTCTGCAGGAGCCGAGTGTGACTCTGGGCGTAAGGTATCGCTTCGAAAGTCGACACCGTGAGCCCCAACACTCGCATAGAGAACCGTAAGGATGACCACTGGCGTGATAACAGGGTTCGCACTGCTGCCTGAAGTGTCAGGAGCTTGTTCGGTGGCAAAAACAGCCTTGCCTGCACTGTGTCCAGAATCAGACCCAGGTATTCCAGTCGGCAGGATGGAGTCAAATCTCAATGACAAACTGGTAATGCAGATCTTCCACTGCGAAGCGTAGAAAACGCTGGTGACTGTGACAAACTGGAACGTGGAGATATGCGTCCTTGATATCCAGGGACGCCATGAATTCCCCTTGGTGCAGGGCGGTCACGACCGAGCGGATGGACTCCATCCTGAATCTTTTTGTCTTTACAAAGCAGTTTAGTGCCTTCAGGTCCAGAACTGGCCTGACACTGCCCTTTTTGGGCACCACAAAGAGGTTTGAGTAAAACCCGTGAAACCTTTCCATCGTGGGTACCCAGGGGAGGGCTGGCAGCCGTAGGCCTGGGGGGCAAGTCCAGTCAAGTGGCCCATTGAACCACCGAATCAGCTCACCATCCATGCCCACCCAATGGGCCTAGCGTGATCCATGATAGGGCCGGCCCGGTGCGCCCCCCTTTGCCTGCAGTTAGTTGGTGGCTGCGCCCCTGGGCCCTATTTCCTTCCTCCACAAGAAAAAAAAGTGTGAGCGGGCAGCAGCCATCAGCCATCAGCCATTTTAAAGGTAAGTTAGGGTGGCCTGGGGGGCAATTGCCACCCTACCCCCTGGGCCAGCCCTCCCCTGTGGGTACCGGTACAATTACCCCCTGTTCGGTCAGAGCCCGAATGGCGCCCAGATGCGCCTCCCGACGCCCCTGAGGAAGTCTTAAGCTCGAAGGGAAGAACCTTTCTAGGGGTAGAGAGATGAACTCTATCCTGTACCCGGAGGACACCACCTCCAGCACCCACCGATCGGCGATGTGGGCAGCCCATCTGTCTGCAACCGGCCCCCCACCCGAGAAAGGTACAGATCTTCCCTTTCAGGGAGGGCGTCTGTTTGGCCCACAGTTGGATTAAATCATTAAGGATTTCACGGGAGGGAAGAGTACTTTCCTTCCGGAGCCAAAATGGCGGGATTTTCGCCGTAGGCAGGGCCCTGTTTCTTCAGGTCAGAAGAAGTTTTTTCATGCACCCGGCTCAGCGGGTAAGGGCTTCAAGGCCGGTAAGGCTTCCGCTGGGCACAGTAAAAGGCCCTGGCAACATAAGTCCGAAAAAACGAAGTATAAGTCAACCTCTGCATGATGGGGCGGGGATCTGTAAGAGCTTTCTTCGAAGCCTGGTTGCCTGACCAAGAGCGGAGCCATAGCACCTGCCTGATAACAATTGCAAAAATAGACATTTTTGATAGTATGGGAAGCAGGTCCAATGCAGCATCGCATATGTAGCGGAGACCCTCTTCCAAGTGTTGTGCGCGTTGCACCTCAGCCTGTGCACACTCACAAGTTAAACCGGAGTGTAATGTGGTAGCATGCTCGTGAAGAGATTGCGCCGCCATAGCAGCCGCCAGAGCTGGCCGTATGGCTGACCCCGCCAACAAGAACAGTGCCTTAGACCCTGCCTCTGTGCGGCGATTGGCCGCCTCTTTAAAAGACGGAGACCCCTCCAAGGGAATGGTTGTTGCCTTATTTAGACGGGCCACCGGTGGGTCCACTGATGGGGAAGCCCATCTCTTAGTAAAGCTATCCTCAAAGGGGTAGCGAACAGCAAAGCTTTTGGGTAAAGCAAAGGAATTCTGCGGCTGTAGCCATTCCTTGTTCAAAAACCTGATCATAAGGGTAGGTCCTAGGGGACCTAGGGGGTTTAAGTGACCCACAAATATATGCGGATTCATGCTACTCCCCTGCTTGGTCAAACCGCATGGAGTCGCGGATATCAGTGATCAGAGCGGCCACTATCGCTTTGTCGCGCGAAAATGGAGCCCCCTGATCACCTTCGCCATGTGAGGGTATCAGTTCACCCTCTGATAGCTCCACAGGGGTTCCTGTGACCACCGAGGCAATTTCTGGTTCCGAATCCTCCCCCGAAGAATGACGGGGGGGCGGGCGTTTTTTGGGGCCCCCCCCCGGAGTTGGGTCCCCCGCTGGGGGAAAGAATTCCCCAAATACCGCCCTCAGCTGTTCCAAGGACACCAGGGTCCCAGGTGTGGATTGTTGCTCCGCAGGTACCCCCTGCCATAGCACTGCCGGCCTCTGACATCCCAGACTTCCGGCACCCCCACTGTGTGACCACCACCTCTACCCCAACAATCAGCCAGGGAAACCCGGGAGGATTGCACCCACCGCTACCAGCACCCAGGGAGAGCCAGCTATACTTGCTGTTTTAATGCCTCAGCACTGTGACCGGAATGAGCAATGACAAACACCACTGCACTTCAAGAGCCTGCACCGCCGCGTCTGTCAGCCAGGTGCCCACTCTCCTCGTCCTAGGACGGAAGAGGGGTCCACTCACCAATCTGACGGGCGCAGCGGGTAGCCACCCAGAGCAGACTTACCTCCCCACGGAGAGGAATGCTGCTGGCCAGGCCACTGGACAGGAACAGAACCAGTCACTGTGCTCTAGTGGAATTAGCCACTGGCCGCCCGCACGGAACGGGCGCTATGCGGCGTGCCCCCGCTAAGGGTAGCTCGCAGAGACGTTGGCCGGACTGGGGAAAGCTTTTGGATTCTAGATATCCTCTATACCACCAGCCGGCTTCTTGATAGTAGTCTTCATCAGAAAAAACCTCAGAAGACCGCAGATCCCATAGGGAACCAGGTCTACTCCTTGCACTAGGCAATTAAAACTGATATGCTATTGCCTAGCAGGGGATTATATGCTAAGGTGAGGACGGCCCCCTGGGAGGGGCCAGCCTATGCTTTTGTTTTATTTTTGCCTAGTCTACTCCTAGTGATATGAGCATAACCCACGTGTCATAAGAAGGGCTGCGTCTGTCAGTGAACGGAAGAGTAATATAAATATGAACAAGTCATGGAAGAGACCAACAGGCTATTTATGTGTACAGGAAAGGGAGTCTGACAGGTAGATGTCCCACTGAGAATGATAGCTTTTTTTTTTTTTTATAATTGTATTTTTTATTAAATTTTCAAGGTTATACAAGATTGTACAAACATAAGATGATAATATAAGATTGAAAAGGTAAACAGCAAACCTTACAGAACAAAGTATAAACATGTGAATACATGAGAATGATAGCTTTTAGGACACTTGCTTATCCTTGAGGGCTGCTTCACACCACAAAATTGCACTCCTGATGCATTCTGGATGCATTTTTGCCTATAGTTCACACCACAAAAATGCACTCTGGATGAGTTTTTTCAATGCATTCCGGTGTATTTTCCCCCTTATTTTTTTCTTTCCTTCCAAGGTTTCCTCGTTTTTTTTCTGCTGTAATGCATTCCTGTGAGTTTTTGATGCATTTAGATGCGTGCATTTTTTATGAGATTTGTCACATTCCAGTACAGCAGGGCTCAAAATTTCAAGGCCTGAGCTACTTGCCAGGCCTTAAGGGTTACTCGCCACCAGTTGCCCCACCCAACCCCGCCCCTAAATACACCCTCATAAATTATCTCACTTAAATGTTTTATGCTGAATTAAGTTACACAAATAAATATTAACAACTTTATCAGTGCAGCCTAACCTGTGCCCATCATTGCGGCATGACTTGTGTCCACCAATGCAGCCTCACCTGTGCCCATCACTGCAGTGTGATCAGTGCCCACCAATGCAGCCTCACCTGTGCACATCACTGCGGCATGACCAGTGCCCACCAATGCATCCTCACCTGTACCCATCATTGCAGCGGGACCAGTGCCCACCAATGCAGCCTCACCTGTGCCCATTATTGCAGCATGACCAGTGCCCACCATTGTGGCGTGATCGGTGCAGAGGAAGAGAGGGCGGCCGGATCATCACAGGGAAGAGAGCGTGGAGGAAAAGGATTACCTGCCGAATCACAGAGTGAGGATTGCCTGTGGTAACAGCTTACATTACAATTGCAGTCTGCTCGCAGTCACACACAGTCTCGATCTCCCGACCCAGCGCTTGTGACAGAACACACCCTGGCATTGAACCGGCATTCTGTTTGTCACATATGCGGGTCAGGAGGGCAGGACTGTGTTCGACCGCGAGTGGACGGCAATTCTAATGTAAGCTGTTACAGCGGGCAATCTGTAATTTGGCAGGCAATCCTCTTCCTTCACGCTCTCTTCCCCTGTGATGATCCGGCCGCCCTCTCTTCCCCTGGGAGAATGGCTCCCTTTCATCCCCGCCTGGCGGTGGTGCTTGCCCCCCACGCTCCCCAGCTCTCATTTTCCACTTGCGAGTAGGCGAGCGGAAAATTTGAGGGCTGCAGTATAGTGCAGATAAAATGCAGCATGCACTAATTTTTTTGACTGCACTGCAGCACACTGCACTTGTGTGAACTGACTTTGGAATCCATATAACCATGTGCTTTTGACGTAGAGGGAAAAAGAAAAAAAAAAAAGCGCACCGGACTGCATTTGGCCCACATATGTGGGGTCTGCTGCCATCCCCTCTGTAACTTCACCAGCAAGGAACATGCTTATAAACTTTATCCAGTAGAACAGTGAATGCTCACTGGATTGCACTGGAAAATCTGTGTGATTAGGAGCTCATCCAGCACTCATTTCCCTCTAGGGAAGCCATACACAGAAAACTACACCTGAGTTTCTAGATAATCTGCTCAACCCAGGTATGCTGTCCAAAGGATTGTACAGTGTAGGGTCTAAGTAATAACTAGGATAAAACAAGAGATAATGTATGAAAAGTGATATCCTATTTGGACAGGAATATACTGCCATACATAGGACATCAGATCTACCATGTAATGAGGCACGGTTAGCAAGTGAAAGTGGTTGTAAAGTCCGTCCGTCCCCGTCCCAAAAAAACCCCCTGCAAAGTAAAGGCATAATGAGCTAGTATGCAGCGCATACTAGCTCATTATGAAATACTTACCTTGGAACAAAGCTGTTGCAGCGGTCTCGGCACACCGCTGTAACCGGTGGCATGCTTCTTTCGGGTCTGCGGCTCCGTCCAATCACAGCGCGGGCTCTAGCACTGTGATTGGCAGAGCCGCGCTGACGTCATTCCCGCACATGCACATGGGAGCCGTCATTTACAGCACCTCAACACAAGAAACCCGGGTGCCGATTCTTCAGTGCGCATGTGTCGATGACATAGGCACATGACGATACAGGGAATATCTCCTAAACCGTACATGTTTAGGAGATATTCCCGGGACCTACAAGTAGGCCTTACTGTAGGCTCACCTGTAGTTTAAAGTGGTTGTCATGAGTTGACAACCACTTCAATGTTACTGACACAGGTGCAAAAATGTCTGAATTGGGCGCAAGTAATTCCTATAGGATTACCGACAGGCTACTCCAGGTGAAGCCATCCAGGTGGTGTAAAATCCAAACATCCCACGGGGTGCACGTCCTGCTGTTACTGCAGTACACACTTTATGTGAAGAAAATGAGGATTGGCTGCACTCTCAACTGGATGCAATTAGTGTTTTATTTCAAAAGATCATAAAATCAATTCCAATGAGCATGAGGTACAGACAAAAAAAAGGTTAACGCGTTTCACACATCTAGCGCGCTTCATCAAAACCATAAAGAGACATACGATATAAATACAGTAGATTATTTCAATGTCTCCTTGATCAGTTTTTGGCATGAAGCCTGAATAACTTATGGCACCTCATCCCAATTGTCAATAGAGTAGGGAGAATTTTGTTCCCCTGGGGGGATTATGCGGTGCTGTGAAATTGATCAAAGACCAATGGAATTTTATGTAAAAACAATAAATCTTTATTTTGACAAAGTAATCATTGATTTGTTATATATAAACAATAAAATCAAAAGTGTTCCAAATATTACATGGAAAGAGCATAGCCATACAATCTACTGGCTTCAGTCAGCTGTTATCCCAACCGGTTTCACCCCCATGGGCTTCTTCAGGGGATTATACTGACCTCCAAGCTCTAGTTGGAAACAATGAAATACATTTTAATCAAAAAATTATATTGGTAAATAGTACTGTCAATGCCTGGTACACCTGTATAGTACATTTTTCAAATCCTACGTATGCCAGCCCTCATTCATTCCAACCCAATCCCCAAACGTGTCCATGGAACCAAGGGCCGAACTTACCCAAATCAGTGGGGTCTAGCATATACACACGCCAAGGTGCAGATAGCTTCGTCCCAGCTATATGGCAACTGCAGGTGATGTAAGTGGTCCTGGCTATATATGTTAGCACTATGGCTTAAAAAGAGAAAAAAAGAAAGAAATTGGAAAATGT
>BLSH010521070.1:33536-43984 GCA_018402905.1 Glandirana rugosa
AAGTGATTCATCATATTATATATATATATATATATATATATATATATATATATAGCAAATGTGATCGAATATGGGGAGATTGTTTACCAAATGTTCTTTTTTTTTCTCCCTCCTTTTGGATAAAGAAGGGCATTCTATTTCGTTTTTTTAAGCCGATTGTTTTGTTTTTAGTTGCATATACTACTTAGTGAATTTATAGTGACTACAGTATATCCCACTCAAAGTTACTTTTATGTATTTAATTATTTGTTTATTTTTGTTTTCATATTCTTTTCATTTTATTTTTAGATCTTTTTTCTTTATTTTGCTTTCTGCATCATAAGGCCTCATACACACGGGCGTATATAAAAAAATAAACAAAACGTCGGGCCCGACGTCAAGGAAAAAAAGGCGACGTTTTTCAGCGTTATGTATTGACGTTTTTCGGCGTTAGTGAGTGTCGGCGTCAATAGGCGTTTTTAAAAAAAAAATCATCCCTCTGCTATTTTTCAACCTAAAAACGTCGGCGTCAAAAAACGCCGGTAAACGCCGGTACAATATTAGTTGGCGTTTGTTGGCGTTAGTTGGCGCTTTGTGGCGTCGGCGTCAAAAAACGCCAACATTTTGCAGTCTCAGAACGCGAGGGCTGTGGGTTCTACTTTCTGCTCACTAACGCCGATGCCACCTACAGCTCAAAAACGCCGACGTTTTTATGGGGCCATTGACTAACATGGGGAGCAGAAAAAAACGTCAGTAGACGCCGGCGTCAAAAAACGCCCGTGTGTATGAGGACTTATAAAAACAAGAAAGTAACTACAGGTGATGCAACAAGAAAACAAACATCTGAAAATAGGACTTCAATCAGCAAAATGATTTGCATCTGTGATTCTCTAGATCAGGATATTGGACTACATATAGTAAGGCTAACGGCAGGTCAGCCTGCATTTGTAGGAGTCTGGGTGATATATACCCAGCCTCCTCCTACCTGTGGGCTGCGCTTTCTTCCGGGAAGCTTCTGTTTCGTCATTTCCGGTCGTCATTGCGCACGCGAGGACAGCGTTCCGATCCATACAGGGGGGCTGGGTAAGTCAGGCTTCCAAGCCTCCAACAGCGGGGGCGGGAAACACGAGCCATCGCCTCTCCTGGCTCTGGGGCTTACGGCGCAGGTTACACTGCGGCTTGGGAGACTCATGTGGTTCTCTGCTTTCTTTAATGTGGCACAGTCACGGTCTGGTTAAGGGGGGGTTACCTGTTCAGGGGCGATAGCTGGAAATAGAAATCATGTGTGGGAGCAGTCAATCTGGCAGCATTCACAGTACGCCAGACAGGTGGGATGCTTACAAACATCAACATATCAGGGCCGCAATCAATGGGCATACGTGGCTTGATTTCCTTGCAATCAATTTCAGCCAATGCTGCACAGGTAAAACGCAAGGTGTGTTGACCTCCTGACCTGCTTTTTATTTTCCCCAGGCATCAAATCAAGGGGGAGGGGGACGCAGCGGTCGGGCTGGCGGCATGCTGGATGATCTGTGGCAGCAGCGCTTGCATTTCTCCGGTCAGCAGAACTGCAATCTGTGGCTCAGTCACGAGACGGCGTGCAGCAAACATTTTTTCATAACCTTCGCGTTTTTAGCATACAATTCGTGGGTGCCATGGTTCTGTTCTTGCATACGCAGGGGCGTCTCTCTAAATTCATTTCGGCTCTCCTTCCGCCCCCCACAGGGCCTCGGAGGAAGTGACAGCACATCATTTAAAAAAAAAAAAATCCATATATTTTTAGATCGCTACATTCCAGGTTCAGCGACTTTAAATCTTCTTCATCTCGCAGAGGGTTCATTTTAATCATTTCTGGTCCCTTCCGCCCACCACAGGGCCACGGAGGAAGGAGCAGCAAAAAAAAAAAACACACAAATCCTCATTTCTGATTCCAGCAGTCAAGTCGCTACGTTCCTCATTCAGCGACTCTCACTTGTTTCGTGCCTTTCGCTGAGGCTACATTTCAATCATTTCAGGCTCCTTCCGCCCACCGCAGGGCCACGGAGGAGGGAGCAGCACATCATTTAAAAAAAAACAAAAAAAAAACCCCCATTTCTTTTTAAATCGCTACACTCAAGGTTCAGCAACTTTAGATATTCATGCATCTCGCAGAGGGTTCATTTTAATCATTTCAGGTCCCTTCCTCCCACTACAGGGCCACGGAGGAAGGAGCAGCATAAAGGGGAAAAAAAAAAAACACACAATCCTCATTTCTGATTTCAGCAGTAAGTCGCTACGTTCCTGATTCAGCGACTCTCACGCCTTTCGTGTCTCTCGTAGAAGCTACATTTCAATCATTTCAGGCTCCTTCCGCCCACCACAGGGCCACGGAGGAGGGAGCAGCACATCATTAAAAAAAAAAAAAAAAGAAAAAAACCCCATGTCTGTTTCTGCGGTCACGTCACTACAATCCAGATTAGGTAACTCACTGATATCTTGCATCTCGCTGAGGCCACGTTTCAATCATTTCAGATTCCTTCCGCCCACCACAGGGCGGGAAAAAAAAAGAATCCCACTCGGGTAGTAGCCGTTGTCTTTTGTTTCTTCTTTTAGTTCTACACACGAAAGTAGGAAGGCCGCAGTCAGATACTCCTGCAGGAAGTTCAGTAAGTATTCGGAAGGGGGATGGCTGATCCCGGGGCAAGAGGTAGTCATGGCCATCAAATATTCAGTTCTCATTCCCCCCTTTTTTCTTAGTCTTTTGACCAGGACGCGGACAAGTGGAGCTTCGGAATTGTGGTGCTCAGATTGGTAGGTATCGAAAATAAAAAATAAAAGAAACTCCATGCCACAAGCCCTTTCACAGCTTGGTATGCAGGATGTGCAGTCACGGCATCACATTGGTTCACAGCACAAGTCATCATATCATTTGTCACGGCAGGTCCGCTTTTCTTTGTGTTCTACACTTCTCACGCGTCATTTCATGTCCTCACGCCAGCAACGGCTGACTCTCACAGGATTTGAGTCCACTTTCACCTGCTTACGTCAAGCAGCTCATTTCAACCCTCGCCACCTTGCGCACGTCCTCCACCGCACACAGGGGGCAGGGCATGTCAAGCATTTTCCAGATCCTTTTTACAGTCTCAAGCGCTTCTCTTATACTCCATCACACAGGTCATGTCTCAAGCCGAGGACATAAGGGATTACGTATCCAACTCTCCATCACCAACTAGGAGCTCGGATCACGGGGGACCATCGTCCTTGAGAGCTTGGACCATCCCCAAACTACAATCAAGGGGCATTTCTTATCCGGCCTCAGCCCGAATTATACAGACTACTCTTTCCCAGGACCTCAGGGTCTGATGCGGGAGCAAGTGACCCTACGGTCGGTGGTTTCCTCCCTGGCTCAGATTCAGGGGACTTTAAATTCATTACTCACATCAGGTCAGGAATTAAGAGACAGAGTGACAGCACTGGAGAATCGCCCAGCCATACCCCTATCAGTAACGGCCACAGGGACCCCTCAGGTGCCGGATACTCCTTCAGTGCCCAACCAGGGACCAGCAACGGCAGGTACTAGCTGGGGTTCTCCCTCCGTGACCCATGCAAACATTAGGAAGGACATACTCGAAGGGAAAGACGTTAACTTAGCCTCCCTTTTAATCGCTGCACATGACGTGGCCGACAACCGAGCATACGCTTGTGGGGACATATCGGTTGTAGTCAAGTCCAGGGACCTCAGGCTCTCCCGCAAGCTATCTATCCCTGAATTCGTGCTAGCTTTCAGCATATTCAGGTATGTGATCTGCTCGGCCCAACCATCCAGGAGGGAGGAGCTTGACCACTATTTATACGCGGTAGTAGAGTTAGGGCACAAGTATGGCAGTTCCAGTTTTTATGATTACCACCGCGCTTTTTCGGCAAAGGCAGCCGCGATGTTCAGCCAAAATCAAGTGACCATGTCTTGGGGTAGCATGGACACAGAGTTATTCTGCAGGCATTTCGCAGGACTCAAAGCTCCAGTCTGCGCGAATTGCCAATCCTCGGCACACACTACTGCCTGGTGTCCCAACTCAGAATCATTTTCACTACCCGGCATGCTCAAAACAGACCCCAGCGGGTCATCAGCCCACAGTGGTCTCAATCAAGTGGACAAACTTGGTCGGTCCATCCATTACCTAGGCAAGGCCCAGATATGTAATAATTACAACCTGGGGTCTTGCAATTACAATCAATGCCGTCTCCTTCACATTTGCATTAGCTGCTTCAGGGCCCACCCCAAGTCGGCATGCACACTCAAGAAAGTCTCAGGTTCTTGACTAAGCCGGGTGAACGTCCCCTTGCAAGGTTTTGTAATAGGGCCTTTTTCATCACGTTTGTCTTTTGGAGGATAAGTCCCATTGGTGTAGTCAAAGGCAAATTCAATAAAAAACTTTGTCTAATTTACGATTTGTCAGCCCCTCATTCTTCACAGGTACCCAGCTTGAACTCCTTGATTCCTTCCAAGGAATTCTCTCTTAAATACGCATCCATGGATCAGGCCATCCAATGCATCATCAGACTGGGCACGGGGGCATGGCTTTCCAAAGCCGACATTTCCGATGCGTTCAAGTTGTTGCCAATCCACCCCACACTTTGGAGCTTACAACTCCGCTTGGCAGACATTTCAGGCCTTTACCATCCAGCACCCCCAACCTAACCAGTTCAGCGTGGAATACATGTTGGCATTCATTTCTTTTTGCCATTTCAGACTAAAATTATCCCACGGTACGACTTACCTAGCTGGTATTCAACATTTAATTTCCTTACAACAGCCTAACATACCATCCTTGTTCGCAGCTCATCCGATCAAAGCCATCCTCAAAGGGATTTAGAAAAACAAACCTCCGGTGGCGACATGCAGGCTCCCGGTAACGGGGGAGTTGTTCCGCGGCATGTCAGACATGCTCTCTAACGCACCTTTCGGACACCAAGCTAGTACGGTTATCAAAGCAGCAATGTATCTAGCCTTCTACGGGTTCTTGAGACCTAGTAAGTTCACTGTTTCAGGTACCCGCTCACATACATTTATTGTTCAAACAGTTGACGAGACACCAGGATCATTTCAGATTACACGGCTAGAAGTCAGCAAGACTCAACAACTGGGGGCAGGCACCACCATTCGTTACTTCAAGACCGGCACAGCCTGGTATCCCGTCAAAGTGTTGGATAACTTAATGTCGCACCTAGAGGGGTCTTCGGAAGATGGCCCGTTGCTGCCATTTCCTAAATCTCCCCTTAGAACCACACAATTCATCAAACATATATGCATCTTGCTAGCTAGACTGAATGTGAACCCCAAACAATACTCTGGTCATTCGTTCTGAATCGGGGCGGCCTCGGCCGCTTCACAGCAGGGAGTGCCGGCTCATATCACCAGGAGGCTAGGCAGGTGGAATTCTTTTTGTTACTCCAGATACATACCTGAACCGTTTGTAGAGATGTCACGGGCATGTGCCTATTGGTGGAATAATTATGAGATTTAACCCAATAAAACTCTCTCTCTGGCATCCTACTTGTATCTTTTTTGCCCTCTTTTAGGCATACTGACCTGGTGACCATAGCACGCCTCAGGTCACTGCTACTTCACAATTGTTGCTTCCTCGTCCAGGTACGATAAGACTCCGAGTACAAATAGTAAGGCTGACGGCAGGTCAGCCTGCATTTGTAGGAGGAGTGTGGGTGATATATACCCAGCCTCCTCCTACCTGTGGGCTGCGCTTTCTTCCAGGAAGCTTCCCCACCCTCCCATGCCCTTTTTAATTCTTTCATTCACTGGGTATGCCCTCTTTTAGGCATACTGACCTGGTGACCACGGCACGCCTCAGGTCACTACTACTTCACAATTGTTGCTTCCTCGTCCAGGTACGATAAGACTCCGAGTACAAGTGTATGTATACACTGGTGATTGTATGTCTCTTTATGTTTTGACGAAGCACACTAGACGTGTGAAACATTAACCCTTTTTTTGTCTGTACCTCCTGCGCATTGGAATTGATTTTATGATCTTTTGTAATAAAACACTAATTGCATCCAGTCGGGAGTGCAGCCAATCTTCATTTAATTCCTATAGGAACTACCGCCAGAAAGGGGTCCTTAGAAAGCACTGGACAGTGTCTACCGAGCCTGAAAATAAAAAATGTCACAAGACCCTCTAATCAACAAGAAAATAAGACCAGACCTTGAGGACAGAATGGTTTATTGAAACAGAAACGTTCATTGAACAAACAAAACAATCCAAATACATAAAAGGTATTACACTTTCTACATTTTGAAATGCCAGTGACCAACGTCAGAGAGGCTACAGGATTATAGAACAAAAGAATGTCAGTTTATAAGGCTGCTTTCACACTGAAAGCACTCGTTTTAGCATCGCTTTACCTCTGTTTAAGCAGCGCTTTTCGGGCGCTACTGGGGCGCTTTTAACCCCAAGAAAGGGTTGAAGACTCCCGTGTTGCGGCGCTTCCAAAGCACTGCCCCTCCATTGCATTGTGTTTTGGGAGCGCTGTATACCAAACCACCCCAAAGATGCTGCTTACAGGACTTTTCCGAACTTCCCGGGGTCCCAGGTCCACTTCCTCTCCTATAGCCGTGGCTCCAGGAGGAAGTTCACCTTCCTCCCACTCTCTCGCACGATCTTCTGGGACACGTCACAGGTCCCAGAAGATACCCTGGCCCTTAACAAGAGGCAACGTGACTCGTGCAGTGCTTGCCCAGCTTCGAAGCCAAAGCTGGGTGCCCACACTTTTGATACTGGCGGCGCCGAGGGGAGGGTGAGAAGAGCGAGCCCTCGGGCAACCGTATCGCTGGAGCCTGGGACAAGTGAGTGTCTGATTGTTAAAGGACAGCAAATACCCTTTTTGTAGCTGCTGACTTTTAATTGGGCGGAATGCCGCTTTAAACGCCCTTCCTGCCCAGACCAATTTTCGGCTTTCAGCGTTGTCGCAATTTGAATGACAATTGCATGGTCATGCAACATTGTGCCCATATGAAATTTTTATCATTTTTTCACACAAATAGAGCTTTCTTTTGGTTTTATTTAATCACTGCTGAGAGGCATTGATAGGTGCAAGCGATGAGCACTAGTAGGCGACACTTATAGGCAGCGCTGGTGGGCACTGATAGGTGGCACTAGTATGCTCTGGTGGGCACTGGCAGGTGGCAATGGCAGGCAGCACTGATGGGCACAGCTGAGGCGGCTGTCCCTTTCACAGGGGCCGGTGATCTGCTCATTGGCTGACAGCTGATCACATGGTAAAGGGCCAGGATTGGCCCCTTACTCCGATCTGTGATCTGCAGAGTCTCAGACTCAGTGATCACAGGCCGCGGAGGTAGCTCATGCATGGGAGGACGTCTATTGGCTTCAAAGTAGGTCCATGCTGTAGCTGTCATTCGGCTATGGCGCGGACGGGAAGTGGTTAAAATGGGGTTGTAAAGTCTCTGGGTTTTTCACCTTAATGCATGCATTGAGGTGAAAAACCTCCTGCGATGCACCGGCCCACCAGAGCACCCCAAATACTTACCTGAGACCGATCTTTCCTGTGTCGGGGACGAGCACACCCACTCCAGCCAGTGTCTAGAGTCCTGATTGGATAGATTGATAGCAGGGCAGCCATTGGCTCCTGCTGCTGTCAATCAAATCCAATGATGCGGGAACAAGTCCTGCTGTCAATGGACGCAGCAGGACACGGGATCGCTTCCCTGTGGGGGCACTTGATGCAGGGAGGAGCCAGGAGTGCCGCTGAGGGACCCCAGAAGAGGAGGATCAGGGCCAATCTGCTGCACAGGAGGTGGCAAGTATGACATGTTCGTTATTAAAAAAAAAAAAAAAAGACGAAGCTTTACAACGTCCGTTTTTTTGTTGGATGCTAGCCTCATGTCGAAAGTGAAGAGCACTAACAATACAAAAATTCTCGCAAGACCAAATTCAACGTCAGAAGTAACGTAATGAGTTTAATAGCTTCATATGTATCTTTTCGTTTCTGAGCATGCGCAGTCTTGCACTTACGATTTTTTTAGGATGAAAACCGCACTAAATGGAAATTGGACGTTGAGTTCATATCCGACAAAAAAGTTAATCTGCACATATAGCTTTTGTCGTCCGAAAAAAAAATCAAATCGGCTGTCAAAAGTACCACACTAACGATCTGAATATCGGAAGATCGGTTGTCGTATGAAAATCCTCGTCCGAGATTCGCATCGTGTGTACGGGGCTTAAGACTTGCAGAAAACATTCTAGGCTGCAGGACAATTGGCAGTTTTCTTATTGTTTATTTTACTTTTATTTTTCGATTTTGACACTTTTTTAATCACTTTTATTCCTATTACAATGAATGTAAACATCCCTTGTAATAGGAATAGTGTGTGACAGGTCCTCTTTACAGCAAGATCTGGGGTCAATAAGTCCACAAATCTCTCCTCTAGGCTGGGAAGCCTGAAAGAAGTAAAAAAAAAAAAAACACACACACACACACACACACAACACAATCTCGACTGCTCAGCCAAGTCGGTGGCATTTTTTTCAAATACAGAGGCCAGGCATGACGTCATACCATTGCTCCCGCCCTCTGAAACATCATAGAGATATCTGGGGGCCACCTGGCTGCTCTATGGTCAACACCCGGGAGGGACGGATTCCTTCTCCCTGTTGCCGATCGTATGGGCGAGATGGGAGAAGCACCGAAGGGCGGGACGTCCCCTCCCGCTGCGTCTAAGACCAATCAAGCTGCTGAACAGCCACTATGATAGTTCTTACGGTGCAGGGACTCGCCTGAACTAAAAGATGACATCTGAATGATACCTGTTGCTGCAGGTATCATTCCGATATCCCCACTCAAAGTCTGCGACGCCATGTGACATCGTTGGGCGAGAAGTGGTTAACGACTTACCGCCTGCCGTATGCAGAATGACGGCCATGAAGTTGTTCAGTTATCCTGACGTATGGGCGTCATATGATGTCCTGAAGTCTAGCTGGATAACAAGCCGGCACGCGCTTGCTGGGGAGCGCAGCGATCGGTGGTGTGGAGTGTCAGTCTGACACACCGCATCTTTGACCATGGTAAAGAGCTTCTGTCAGAGACTCTTTACCACATGATCAGCTGTGACGAATCACAGCTGATCACAGTGTAAATAAGCTGTAAATTGGCTTCTCCTCTAGTCATGTCTGTAGATTATCAGTGCAGCCACCCAGGACCACCAGGGAACCCACCCAGGGACAAGCAGGGGTGTCCTCCCAGGGACCACCAAGTATGGCAAACAACTGGGAATAGGGATGGCAGTCAGTGTCCATCTGTGATGCCCACCAGTGCCGCCCATTAGTGAAGGAGAAAATGTACTTGTTTACAAAGTTTTGTAACAAACAGCGAAAAACTTTTTATTCAAAATTTTCTGTATTTTTATTTGTAGCGTAAAAAATAAAAAACCCCAGAGGTTATTAAATAGCACCAAAAGAAATGCTCTATATGTGGGGGGAAAAAAAAATGATAAAAGTTTAATTTGGGTACAGCGTTGAATGACCGCGCAATTGTCATTCAAAAAGCGACAGCACTGAAAGCTGAAAATTGGTCTGGGTGGGAAGGGGGATAAGTGCCTGGTATTGAAGTGGTTAACCACTTCCCTACCACTGTATACAGCATAATGAAGGCCAGGAAGCGGTTTTGTTATCCTGGGACATCCTGCAGGACAACAAGCCAGCGCGCAGGGATCGGTGGTGCGGTGTGGCACTCTGACACACCGCATCTCCGATCATGGTAAAGAGCTTCTGTCAGAAGCTTTTTACCACGTTATTAGCTGTGACGAATCATAGCTGATCAGTGTAAGAAGAGCCATATATCGGCTTTTCCTCTACTCGCGTCTGCAGACGCAAGGAAATGAGAGCCAATCGGCGGCTCTCCTGACGGGGTGGGGGGGGGGGGTGTCTGAGCTGATTTTTTTTATCAGCGCAGCGCCCTCTAGGATCGCCACCCAGGACTGCCAGGTATGGCAAACAATTGCCAATAGGGAGTGCCCATCTGTGATGCCCACCAGTGCCATCTACCAGTGCCACCTATGGGTGCCCATCAGTGCTGCATATCAGTGCCACCTTTCCGTGCCTGTCAGTACCGCATATCAGCACTGCATACAAGTGCCTCATCAGTGCCAATCAGTACTGCCTCATCAGTGCCCGTCAGCGTAGCCTCAGTGCCCATCAGTGAACGAGAAAAAAGGGATTTTATTATAACTTACCGTAAAATCCTTTTCTCCGAGTTCACTGACAGACGCAGCTCTTCATGACTTTGTGGGGTTTTATGTTCGTCTTACCAGGAGTTAACTAGGCAGGGAAAGAATTCAGCTGGCCCCTCCCCTGGGGGCCGTCCTCCTTTCCTACATTAAAACCCCCCCTCACAGAGGAGCTCTCCAGTTTGTACACAAGCCGTACCAAAAACAGAGCCCAGAGGGGTGGGTGCTGCGTC
>BLSH010521079.1:24986-35078 GCA_018402905.1 Glandirana rugosa
CACTCCTCGCCTCCGAACTTTCCTCGTCCTCATCAGATACTCGGTATGTAGGTCCCTTCCTATCCGCCAGGCCTCGTTCACTAACATTACAATTTGCGTTCGACTGGGAGTTTTATGGTCCAGGATTTTAGCTAAATCTGTGATACCCCTTGCTGCTTATTCAACAAAAAAAGTCTGTGTATATAGCACCAGTTGCAAAAAAAAAAAAAAAAATCCTAATGTGTATGGACGCTAGGTATCTTTCTTAATAATTGTGACACCCTTTAAAAGTCCATATATATCAAAAAGAATGTCCATCTTTTCAATCCATTTTAAACCATCCATCCTGTGACCAATGGTAAATCTCCACCTCCAAATAATGCTCTTTTTCCTGCAGACAATCGTGCCATAGACTGGGTTGTCCTGTGATCTTCACCACACATAGACATACACTGCCACTCACCCGATTTTAGGACCTGGTATTTTGAGGGTCAGCTTGCGTTTAACATTACAATCACTTGCTCCGGACCGCCTATCCTTCCCTGGATGTATGGCTCATAGACTACTCCTGCTCCTTTCAAGCCTCCGCTCCTCACCTGATATGAGTTTAGAAACAAAAGATAGACATGCTCCTCATAGCTCAACCAAGTTTAGAATGTATTAAAATGTATAAAAGGTACAATAAAATGGCAACTCAATGTGAGTTGCATTTTATTGTACCTTTTATACATTTTAGTAAATTCTAAACTTGGTTGCGCGATGGATAGGAGGTCCAGAGCAAGTGATTGTACTGTTAAACGCAAGCTGACCCACAAAATACTGGGTCCTAAAATCTGGTGAGTGGCAGTGAAGGTCTATGTGTGGTGAAGATCACAGGAGACACAAATCTACGGCACGATTGCATGAAAGAGAGCGCTATTTAGAGGTGGAGATTTACCATTGGTCACACGGTGGATGGTTTCAAATGGATTGAAAAGATGGGCATTCTTTTTTCTATACAGGCGGTCCAAACAAGATAGGGTCTGTAGGTTTGTTCTTAAGTTGAATTTGTTTGTAAGTTGGAACAGGTACATTTTTTAAGTGTAGCTTCAGCCAAGAAAACTATTTTTAAGATTTTTGGATAGCATAGGGAAGAGGTAACACCCCTCTAATGTTTGCTTTGCTGTCTATGTTTCTATTCAGAAAATGTCACCTCACTTCCTGTCCCAATGATAATTGGATTTTGAAAATTTTGGGTTGTTGTGGAAACAAACCTTGGTGATAAAGCTTCAGTGGAGACCCCTTTTTCCATAATAACTCTTACAGGAGTGAATTTCCCTTCCTAGGGTGAGATTTCCTCTCACTTCCTGTTGTCTCCCTCTGTTTGTAAGTAGGAGTCATTTGTAAGTCAGGTGTTTGTTACTAGGGGACCGCCTGTATATGGCCTTTTGTAGGATGTTGTATATATATGCGCTTTTATGTGTTTATAAGTGAATTATGCATTAATTGAAGTGTCACAATTATTCAGGAGATACCTAGCGCCCATACACGTTAAGATTTTTTGTTTCCTGCATGAACCTGCTAACAGCCCCGTTTGCAAGTGTAAATAGGGTATAAAAGACTCGTAAAAGAAATATAAGAAAGAACAAAAAGGCCAATGTTAAAAGAAGTTCAGCTTTCACTCAAGGTCTCTACTTGTCAATGTACCCTCTGTGTCCCTGCAGCCGAGAAGACATGGCCGATATTGATCCTTACCTTTCAATACGAGTGTACCTTATTTTTGGGTACCAGCTAGTCAATTATCCAATGACATTTTGTATGTCACCAGGTTTCATTCCTCTGCCAAAACCATTATCAAATTACAAAGGTTTTCCTTTCTGTTAAATTTTAATTTAATGTACACTCTAGAGAATGCAGCAGGAAATGAGAGACTTCAGAGACAAGTGGACATAGTAAGGAGATAGTACCACTGTGGACCTGAGAGGTTAAAAATAATCTATAATAGTTATTGGTTAATTTTATATAAATATATTTACAATTCTCTTTTAAAGATGATGTTATAGGACTAATTCACTCTAGTGGTTAGGGGCAGTAAAACTCTGCTGCTGAACTGATCTTTTACTTCCCTCCAACTGCTACCCCCTTTAACTGCAAAGGCAGCAGCCAGGGGTGTACGCACGCTGCAGAACAAATTATATCCCTTGTAGCTTTCAGCAGGGACTACCACTTGTCAAACAAGACCAATTCAAGTGAATAGGGCCACTCTGCAACCCCCACCTGCCTAGTAAGGAGGCGATGCAATGTTTCCTCACCCCCCGTCAAGTGCTTTCTGAAGAATATTCTGAATGTGGATCGCTGTTTAGAAAGCAAAGCTAGTGTGAATGAGCCCTGATATCTTTTTTTTTTTTTTATCCTATTTATATAAAATTTTCTTTTACAAATAAGCATTTAATACAGAGTATATCCATCCTTTCTATGAGCTCTATGGGGTTTGTAAAGAGAGCACAGCAGAAAAAGCTGTTCGTTTTCCTCTCTTCATCCTATGGATAATCTAGGGTGAGCTAAAAGAAAAGAAGAGGAGGGAAATGGAGAAAGTGTGATTAGTTACTCCTCTGACTCATGAGTGTGTATAAACAATAGCTTGGGCTACTGAGCTCTGTAAACAACAGGCTTCTTTCATTAAATCATATTAAGATGGGCTAGAAAGTAAGTGAAAAGGAGGTTTTGTTCCATCTGCAAACAGCATGTAAAAAATTAACAACATGATATTTTGCAATTTTGCATATTTTCCCTGCTAAATTAAGAAAATCATATGTGTTTTAAATTGTATTCTTTAATTATGGCCATAATAACTAAATATAGACAAAAAACACTATACACCCCCTTTACTGGTTGTAAACCTCTGAAATGAAAAATGAGCAAAGCATATCTTCCTATAGTGCGTACCAGCCAAAGCAACTAGTGTGGTTCTCCTGCTAGTCAAACTATAAAATAATGCATGTGATACAGGCTGCCAATACCAGTAAGATAAGGTTCTCTGTTTTCCTAAATATTTCATGGAGCATTTTGTAAATGCACTGCATCTGGAAAGTATTCACAGCACTTCACTTTTTCCACAATGGATTAAATTCATTATTTTCCTCAAAGTTTTACAAACAATACTCCATAATGACAACATGAAAGACGTTTATTGGAAACTTTGCACATTTATTAAAAATAGAAAACGAAAAACATCACCTGTACATAATTATTCACAGCCTTTGCTCAATACTTTGTTGAAGCACCTTTGGCACCAATTACAGCCTCAAGTCTTTTTGAGTATGATGCTACAAGCTTGGCACACCTATTTTTGGGCAGTTTCTCCCATTTTTTTATGCAAGACCTCTCAAGCTCCATCAGGTTGGATGGGGAGAGTCGGTGCACAGCCATTTTTAGATCTCTCCAGATATATTCAATCGGATTCAAGTATGGGCGCTGGCTGGGCCATTCAAGGAAAGGACATTCACAGAGTTGTCCTGTAGCCACTTCTTTGTTATTTTGGCTGTGTGCTTAGGGTCCTTGTCCTGTTGGAAGATGAACCTTCGCCCCAGTCTGAGGTCCAGAGTGCTCTGGAGAAGGTTTTCATCATGGATGTCTCTGTACATTGCTGCATTCATCTTTCCCTCAATCCCGACTAGTCTCCCAGTTCCTGCCGGTGAAAAACATCCCCACAGCATTATGCTGTCACCACCATGCTTCACTGTAGGGATGGTATTGGCCAGTTGATGAGTGCCGCTTGGTTTCCTCCAGACATGATGCTTGCCATTCAGACCAAAGCGTGCAATCTTTGTTTCATAAGACTGAAGAAGTTTCCCATGGTCTGAGAGTCCTTGGGGTGCCTTTTGGCAAACTCCAGGTTGGCTGCCATGTGCTTTTTACTGAAGTGGCTTCAGTCTGGTCACTCTACATACAGGCCTGATTGGTGGAGTGCTACAGAGATCGTTGTTCTTCTGAAAGGTTCTCCTCTCTCCACAGAGAAACACTGGAGCTCTTTCAGAGTGACCATCGGTTTCTTGGTCACTTCTCTGACTAAGGCCCTTCTCCCCTGATTGCTCAGTTTGGTTGGGCGGCCCACTCTAGGAAGGGTCATGGTGGTTCCAAACTTCTATTTATGGATGATGGAGGCCACTGTGCTCAATGGGATCTTCAATGTTGCATAAATGTTTCTGTACCCTCCCCCAGATTTGTGCCCCAATACAATCCTCTCTCAGAGGTCTACAGACAATTAATTCCTTGGACTTTATGGCTTAGTTTGTGCTCTGACAGGCACTATGGGACCTTATACAGACATTTGCCTTCCCAAATCATGTCCAGTCAACTGAATTTACCACAGGTGGACTTCAATCAAGTTGTAGAACCATCTCAAGGATGATCGGTGGAAACAGGATGCACCTGAGCTCAAATTTGAGTGTCATGGCAAAGGTTGTGAATACTTATGTACATGTGAGTTTTTTTGTTTTTTATTTTGAACAAATTTGCAAATATTTCAAACAAACTTCTTTCACGTTCTCATTATGGGGTATTTTTTGTAGAAATTTGAGGAAAATAATGAATTTATTCCATTTTGGAATAAGGCTGTAACATGACAAAATGTGGAAGAAGTGAAGCACCGTGAAAACGTTCCAGATGCACTGTACCTGCAAGTAGAACCATTGGATAGGTACTGCCTTTGATAGGATGACAATGCTATTCCTTCTGCAGTGAAATCACTGCAATGTTGTCACCTTTGCTGCTGCTGTATGTAAATTACATTTCATTTAGGATATTTAACATGCCAGCTTGCCTTGAAAATGCCTGTTTAACCCTTTAAAAGGAGAAAGCTAAAGGCTTTATATGAACTTTAAGAAGCAACTAAGCAGTTTAGCCAACAAGATTAAATATGCCTGCTGCGCATTTCGATGTGTTACTTTTAGAAGATGCTGAAGTGGGCTTGGGCACACCTCCAAATAGTGATCAATATATCAGTATGAGGACTGAATTGTTAGTACTAACAATCCAGGCTGTCCCATCAGGCATTCCATCAAAGTGCTATTGATCATCCTTATTTATTTGATCAGGCTGCATTCAATTTCTAGAAACTGCACTGAAGGCTAATATAACGCAGGGTATTATTGTAAGCCTGTTTCTTAGTATAGCCCACAGTGGATTGGGTTTGCTTCTTATGCAGTCTGCTGTATTGCTTTAGGTATACATGATTATGTGTAAGTTTTTTAAAGGATTGGGTACATTAATGTTTTATTCTATACTATTGTAATGGCCATACTTTAACAGTTCCATGTGCTCTATGTATATGTCCGGTGGGTGTATCGTTAGCATATATTGCAATATAATACATACTTATGGCAAGACCTATAAATATTACAAATATTGTCAAATTTCTAGAAGACTGCCATATGATTGTCTACATTAAAACATGTGCCATCCTGGCAATGTGATTTCCATTTGTATGTTAATCATGCAAAGCAGTCATGCTCTTTCTGGGTCTACAGTGGACTAATATGTATTGTGAACAGTCCACATATGGCCATTACAAATTTTTTGTTGACTTCGGCTTTCTCTTGGGCTTTGTCTGCCTTGCATAGACTGTTGCAAAGAACTCCTCTGTAGGCAGGAGGAGGTAGAGTTGCTGTCTAGACATAGCTACGCACTGGCAATTCAGTTCCAACATTACCCTATAGCTCTAGTGTCTGCTTCCAGTTAGCTGGCTTAATAGAAGATGTAGTGGCTGACCCATTGATTCTCTAGTCTGTAATTTTTTTGACAGCCTAGCTGCATATTTATTATTTGCCTCCTGTATCACTGGCTACTTTATGATATGTGATTGCTAATGTGATAATACCTCGGTAAACTGATTACATGAAATAATAGATTATGAGAATGAAGGCATATTATCAGTCAAGAGCTCCATAAAGAGACCATTATTTGACAAATGCTATACAAGCATAATCATAATCATAGAAGACACATTTGAGTCAGTAAGGTATGCAATGCGTGACGACCATTCTTCCATTTTGTAGTGTTATTGATGCAGTTGCTATCTTATTGTATATTTGACTCAACAATAAGCTGGGCAAATCTTGTTTGTATGTTTTATTTTGTTATACTGTGAACAATCAACTCATGCAGACCACTATAAAGGCAGAGGGGTTGATTTACTAAAACTGGAGCATGCAAAATCTGATGCAACTCTGCATAGTAACTAATTAGCTTGCATTTTCTTTTTTTGTCAGAGCTTAAAGTGATACTAAAGGTTTGTCTATTTATTTATTTATTTTTAAAATAACAAACATGTTAAACTTACCTGCTCTGTGCAAGGGTTTTGCACAGAGCGGCCCTGATCCTCCTTTTCTGGGGTCCCTCCTCCTGGCTCCTCCTCTACACCAGGTGCCCTCTCGGAGAAGCACTTTCCCTGGGGGCTCCCGTGCGGGCGCTTCCGAGTCTTGCTGCTGCATCCATTGACACAGACAGCAGGCCCTGCCCCCCGTGTCACTGGATTTGATTGACAGCAGCGGAAGCCAATGGCTCCTGCTGCTGTCAATCTATCCAATGAGGACCCAAGCCAACAGCTGGAGCTTCTGGGCTCGTCCTTGATGCTGGAATGATCGGGTTCAGGTAAGTAAAAGGGGAGCTCTAGGGTCTGCTGCAGTACAGGAGGTTTTTCACCTTAATGCATATAATGCATTAAGGTGAAAAACCTTGAGACTTTACAACCCCTTTAATTGAACAAGCTGAAGTTAGAAGCTGATTGGTTACCATGCGCAGCTGCACCAGATGTTGCACTCTCCAGCTTTAGTAAATCAACTCCAATGTTTAGGTCACATACAGTATATTGACATATTTTGTTGTAGATATGTAGTATTAAATCATTATTACACATATAGTTACATAGTAGGTAAGACTGAAAAAAGACCATAGTCCATCCAGTTCAACCTGTGTAGGTGTACGTGTGTCAGTGTCGATAATCATTTCCCTTGATTTCCCATATCCCTGTATGTTGTGCTCTTTAAGATGCACATTCAAGAGTCTTTTAAAAATAGCAATACTCCCCGCTGACACCACCAATTGTGGAAGAGAGTTCCACATTCTTACCGCCCTGACAGTTAAAAACCCCCTGCGCAGAAGTGTCACTAAACCTAGTAATATGAAAATAGTTCACCAGCCCAACCCCCCCCCCCCCCCCCACAGTGCCCACGGCTTATAAATCTTCTTTTTACATTAAAATACTGCCACTATATACCTTTTTGGCTGATCTGTATACCATGGTCACATGATAAACTGTAGGGTCTGCCTGAGTGTTTCCAGGTAGGAGGAAATTTCCACTATAGCCTATATAAATGCCCACATGTGTGATGTCAATATCATGTGACCTGGCTAGCTCTGAGAACAAGAAAATGTTCTCTCCAGCAATAGAGAACAAACTCAGGAAGTGGAGGAGGACTACCCTCACTGTGTATTATCTGGCCTTGCCAAGAGAGACCTTGCAGGCAGGGGAGGATCTGTTCATAGAGGATAAAATAGCCTTTTTACACAATGCAGAGGATTAACCACTTAAGTTCCACATTGAGTATAACAAGCATGCTATTCTGCATATACAGACAAATTTTACGGTTGTGGGTTTAGTAAGATTTTAAGGCTAAACTGCTTCTCCTCCAATCTCATTGTGTGGCCATGTGTCCTCTGAGACTGAATAGCTTTTTTCCTATGCTGGGATCACCATTGAGGTATTTGTAGATCGCTATCATGTACCCTCTCAAGCGTCTCTTCTCCAGCGAGATTAAATTTAGTGCTTGTAGTTGTTCCTCATAATTGAGGTCCTTCAGTCCCCTTATTAATTTTGTTGCCCTTCTTTGGACTCTCTCAAGCTCCAGCACATCTATTCTGAGGACTGGTGTCCAGAACTGGACGGAATACTCCAGATGTGACCAGACCAGAGTTTTATAAAGTGGCAGGATTATACTTTTATCTCTGCAGTATATTCCCTTTTTTATGCATGCTAAAATTTTGCCGGCTTTGGTAACTGCAGCTTGACATTGCATGCTATTGCTCGGTCTGTCTTCCACTAGGACCCCTAGATCTTTCTCCATCCTTGATTCCCCCAGAGGTTCTCCCCCTAGTGTGTTCCTTGCGTTTATATTTTTAGCCCCCAAGTGCATTACTTTATATTTCTCCACATTAAACCTCATTTGCCATGTAGTTGCCAACTCCATTATTTTGTTCAGGTCTTTCGGTAAAATTTCTATATCCTGATGTGAAGTTATTGCCCTGCTTATTTTTGTGTCATCCGCAAAAACTGAGATTGAGCTATTTAGCTATATAATTTATGAATAAATTAAACAGAATTGGTCCCAAGTACACTTTATTTATCACTACTCTTTGGACGCGCCCCTGCTTTTGCAAAATTCAGATACACCACATCCACAGGCCTTCCCCTATCTAGCTGGCAGCTTACTTCCTCGTAGAACAACCATTCATAAACCCATGCTGATTACAACTAATGACTGTTTTCATCAGCAAATTATTGGATATAGCCCCTTATCATCCCCTCCAAAAATGTACCTACTATTGATGTTAGGCTGACTGGCCGGTAGTTTCCAGGAATATGTCTCTGCCCTTTTTTGAATGTTGTTACCACATTGACTTTTCTCCAATCAGTTGATACAATTCCTGATGGTATTCTGTCCACAAAGATCAGGAACAATGGTCTAGTTATAACCCGACTAAGTGCTTTGAGGACTTTCGGGTCAAAGCCATCTGGTGCTGGTGATTTATTTATGTTAAGTTTATCTAGTCTTTCCTTGATTCCAGCCTCTGTCAGCCACAAGGGTACATCCTATGATGTGCTACTAACAATACTGTCATGGTCAGTATACTCCTCCTTTTCCGATGTAAAAACTGAGGAGAAGAAAGCATTTAGTACAGTTGCCTTTTCTGTGTCATCTGTAACCATTCTCCCTTCATCGTCTTTTATGAGGGCAATGTGCTTTAATTTCGCTTTTTTACAGTTAATATATCTAAAGAATGAATTGGTATATTTTTTACTGCGTCTCTCATACTCTTTTTAAGCCACCACGTTATATTATTTAAAGGCCATTTTTTTCTAATAAGAATTTTTACACACACATGCTGACCAGTATCAAAAGCTATTTTAACCCTACATGCATGGTAATTGAATACAGATTGCATCTAGGTTCTCTTTCTGGGCTTGTTTACACCAGCGGCCTCTGATGGGAGTGGTGGCGATGCGTCATAATGACATATCACACTGTTTATTTCTTTCAACTTTGTTGAAATGTCCCAAAAATACATTTTACCATTTTAAACCACCACCATGTTGCAATATGGTCTAATGCATTGTAACAAACTGTGGTGAAAAAACCTAGAGCATGCCCTACTTTTCCAGCACTCACAGCAGCAGCACAGTGGTGTGAACTGCCTTGTCTATATGTTAGAAACATAGAAACATAGAACAGTGACGGCAGAAAAAGACTGAGTAGTCCATCGAGTCTGCCCCTTTTTATTTATTTATTTATTTTTTTTTTTCATTAACCTTGTTGTCTGACTATGGATTTATGTTTATCCCAAGCATGTTTGAAGCCATTTACTGTTGACTGTCTCACAACCTCTGTTGGTAGTTTATTCCAATCATCAACCACCCTTTCAGTAAAATAATACTTTCTAAGATTAGTTTTGAACTTCCCCCCAGTTAGTTTGAGGTCATGTCCCCGTGTTCTTGATTTTGGTTTCATATTGAAAAGACTGCCCTCCTGAACCTTATTCACCCCCTTGAGGTATTTAAAGGTTTCAATCATGTCTCCCCTCTCCCTTCTTTCCTCCAGACTGTACATATTAAGTTCCTGAAGTTGCTCTTGATATGTTTTATCCCCCAGACCTTTCACCATTTTTGTTACCCGTCTCTGAACTCGTTCTATTTTATCAATATCTTTTTGTAAGTGAGGTCTCCAGAACTGGACACAGTATTCTAAGTGAGGTCTCACTAAAGACCTATATAGAGGAATCAGAACCTCCTTCCTCCTGCTGGTGATCCCTCTACTGATACATCCCAGAATTCTATTTGCTTTTCCCACTGCCTGGTTA
>BLSH010521079.1:65856-80491 GCA_018402905.1 Glandirana rugosa
ATTTCTCCTTGTATGGACAAGTGCCTGAGTAACGTTAAAATAACTGAAATTTTTCCTATCGAAGTTCCTTACAAATAAAATCCAAATAAAAATCCAAATAACAGTTAACAAACAATATTATCGTGTCCTAATACATGGAAGCGGTGGAGTTGGGAAGAGAAGGGATGAGACGATGACTGGTGGAGATATTGTTTTAGAGTGGGGACAGGACGGGGTTGGATCGGTGTGAGTAGATGTTGTTGAGTGACAGTAGGAGGGATCTGTTCGAGCGGGGGAGTGATGTGCGTCTTAGTCCGGGGCCGGCGATGTTGGGACCGTTTGTTAATGTGTTAATGAGTGTGATAAAGTAGGTCTGTTTGGCAGGAATAGTATTTTAGGAGGGCAGATTTGTAATGTTTGAAGTCTTCTTGGAGCTTAGTCTTATGCCACAGACGCTCAAGAGCGCGGCTATGTTTATAAGACTTCTGTTGTTGTCTGTTTGCCAGGGTTGTAGCGGCCGGGGCCTGATTCTGCGTGTAGTGAGGGGGCGAGCTTGTCTAGGGAGGATGACAGTGAGTTGTTGTAGATGAGTGTGGCTAGGTTGGGGCAGGACAGGGGTGAGATTTTGTTATAGAGGTGGTCAGTAGCAGAGTAGGGAAGAGAAGGGTTGAGGTGGCGAAGGTACATAATCCTGTGCTATTATAACAAACAATTGACAATAAACCTAAAAATAAACCTAAAATAAACATTCCTTGAAGCTATCCTTTTTAAAGTCAATAAAATTGCAATGAGTCCGTGAACAGGTATGTTCCTCTTTAACCAATCCAGATCCGCGCTATAGCCGAAGTACGGCTCCAGCGCGGATCTGAATTGCCGGGTGGACGTCCATGGACGTCCTGGCAATGTGCGCGCTCCTGGCGATGTCCGCCCCGAGACCCGCGATCCCGTGTCAGAGCCGCAGAACGGGGAACCGCCGATGTAAACAGGGCGGTTCTCCATTCTGTTGAAGGGGACATAACAGATCTATTGATCCCTGTCACTGGGATCAGTTAGATCTGTTATGTCCCAGTCAGCCCGCCCCCCCCCCCCCACAGTTAGAACACACCCAGGGAACACTGTTAACCCCCTCACTGCCCCCTGCAGGTTAACCCCTTCACTGCCAATGACATTTATACAGTAATCAGTGGACATTTACATTTCTGATCGCTGTATAAATGTCATTGGTCCCAAAAAAGTGTCAAAAATGTCCAACATGACTGCTGCAATATCGCAGTCCCGGGGAAAATCGCAGATCGCCGCCACTAGTAAAAAATAAATAAATTTAAAAAACGCCATAAATCAATTCCCATGGTTTGTAGACGCAATAACTTTTGTGCAAACCAATCAATATACGCCGATTGCGATTTTTTTTTTACCAAAAATATGTAGAAGAATATATATTGGCCAAAACTGATGAATAATTTTTTTTTTTTTGGGATTTGTTTTATAGCAAAAAGTAAAAAATATTGTTCTTTTTTCAAAATCATCGCTCTTTGTTTGTTTATAGCGGCGATCAGAATTGACACATAGGTGATCAAATACCACCAAAAGAAAGCTCTATTTGTAGGAAAAAAATGATATAAATTTAGTTTGGGTACAACGCCACACGACCGCGCAATTCTCATTCAAAATGCGACAGCGCTCAAAGCCAAAAATTGGTCTGGGCAGGAGGGGGGTTTAAGTGCCCAGTAAGGAAGTGGTTAAAAGTGCTAGTGCTTCAAAATCTTAAATGTAAAAACATACCACCTTAAAAGTGCTAATGCTTCAGTGACTCCAATGTAAGTGTTAACTACAATGAAAATGCAAACCCACCACCTTCCACATTATGCGCTCACTTCTATGATTGACCTCTCATACCAGGTCAAGTTATTGTATATCTTTGTGTAACTGTCTACCCGTACTAGGTACGGGCCGACAGCTTACACTGACAGTCTGCAGGAGCCCTGCATTGCTCCCCTGATCTGCTGATCACAGGTGCAATGCTTTCCAGGCTAGTAAATGCACATTTTTGTACCTTCAAGAAAATGTACATTTATTTTATTTTCTTTTTTTAAGGTGAACGTATTCTTTAAGTTGTTTTCTGTTACCAAACACATTTCTTTATTCCCTCTTATCTCTTATCTCTATTACATTGTTCCTGATTTCCCTTTTACTACCTCAGCACTGTTCCTTGTAGCCCTCTTCTCCCCCTTGTACTATAACTGATACATTTGCTGGACAGCTTGACCTGTTGAATGAAGTAGAAAAATAATGGATATAATGGCACCATCAAAAGGTGATAAAACAATGTGATGGCAGAACTGCTGTGAAACAAAATCTGTGTGTGATTAGCTTTGTACTGATACTGCAATAGGTCTGTAATGGAAATATAATAAGGAAACTGGTTCTGTATTACTTCATGACACTTGTTGGCAGGGGCATTGCTAGGGGGTTGCTATTGGGGCTATAGCCCCGAGTCTGGGGCCCATAGCCCCGAGTCTCTTACCGGGTGGGTGCAGTTCTGCAATTAGCAGGTATGTCTCTCTGGGGACCCTGATGTAAGGGGAATCCACACTCAGGTATGTAACAATATATATATATGTATATATATATATATATACACACATGTATATTATATACATGCGTATGCCCACTCAAGCGTATGACTTTCTTTACTTTGCTGCTATGGGCTCTAGCCCCAGATCTTTTGTAGACCTAGCAATGCCCCTGCTTGTTGGTGTTAACCCATACAATATTACTGACAGATAGTCAGAGAATGCTTAAAATTGTTTTATAATTCAGATAGTTCTTTGGGTCCTATAAGAGGCATGCTAGATGGACCTTTTAAGAGCAGTTGATAAAATGATCTGGCTTTACAGTTCTTATTTTGTCTATGGGGCACTAAAGGTGTACACCTACTGTTCTAATGAGTTCTTTGTGAGTTATCTCCTAACACTGTGCTGTTTATCAAGTGCATACTGTGCTAGTGTTCCTAACATTTACGAAAGCAGCACTTAAAGTATCTGATGTGGCTGTCCCATCCCTTCAGACAGCGTAGAAAGCAGTGCATTTATGTACAGCAAACTGTGTGCCCATTGTCTACAAGAGCTGAAGACAGCTGGTGACCAAAGAACAAGGTGAAAATCCATCTCATTCATTCTTAGAGGTCACAGCATAAGACAGGATTTTGATGGGGTTTTTTTTAAGTGTATATTCAGCCAGATCTTTTTCTGTCGGGTTTTTACTGCTTTTTGGGACTCGGTTAGAGAGATTTACCCTCACTTTTAGTGATGAGCTTGGGTTGGGGCTTGGGTTCGGACACACAGCTGTTGTACACAAAGGGTTGAATGCTAGTGACATCAGTGTCATTGATGTGGCTGTATTAGGCCAATTATGTCATGAGCTTCTGCAGCAGGGGAGGGAATTTCCTGCCCACAGCTTGTTGGCCCAGAAATGATAGCTAACTTCTGGGTTCAGACCAAACCTAAGCTCATCGTCACTCACTTCCTGTCCCGCTAATGTTTTGCCAAGCAATAAGTGAGTGTAAGCCCTGGTTCACATTGATGCTATTTATCCACCTTACCAACCGCTCAGTGTCTGCCACCCCTCTCCTCCAATCCCTACACTGGCTCCCAATCCCCAGCAAATTAAATTCAAAATACTAACCGCAGCATACAAAGCCATTCACAACTCTTCCCCAAGCTACATCACCAATCTTGTCTCCAAATATCATCCAAAGCGTCCTCTCTGTTCCTCCCAAGACCTCCTTATCTCAAGCTCCCTCGTCTCCTCCTCCCATGCTCGTCTCCAGGATTTCTCCAGAGCCTCTCCCATCCTCTGGAACTCTCTACCTCAACCTGTCCATCTATCTCCTTCTCTTGCTACCTTCAGGCAATCCCTGAAAACTCATCTCTTCAGGGAAGCCTATTACACCTCGACCAACTAATCTTTTACCACTTCCATCAACTCATTCCCCACAGTTAGAACCTTTTGTACTACCTGCCCCACCCTATTAAATTGTAAGCTCTTCTGAGCAGGGCCATCTTAATCCTCTTGTACTTTATTGTATTGTAACTGTATTGTCTCCCTTTTACATTGTAAAGTGCTGCATAAACTGTTGGCACTATATGAATCCTGTATTATAATAATAATAATAATACTTTGAAATCACTGCTACTTCACTTGAAGTAGCGC
Source organism: Glandirana rugosa (assembly GCA_018402905.1). Lineage (NCBI taxonomy): Eukaryota > Metazoa > Chordata > Amphibia > Anura > Ranidae > Glandirana > Glandirana rugosa. The sequence continues at coordinate 70,048 of BLSH010521079.1, forward strand.
AATTCCAAAGTAGCAAGGTCAGCACGATTTCAGGTGCTACATGATAGACATCTGTGTGTGTGGCTTCCTACCCAGATGTCTACTGAAGTTGCACCTGAAATCGGCAAAAGTAGTGCAGGAACTACTTTTGCAAACATTTGTGGTGCTGAAAAATGGCTCTCGCACCGATTGGAACAGTGCCATTGCTGCTAATAGTCTACGACTTGTCATGCGTTTTGATCTCTCAAATCTCATGACAAGTCGCTCCAATGTGAACCTAGGCTAAATCTTCTCCTGACAGATATAAAAATGAAATTCTTTTGTAGAGTAGGTGGAACCTCTGTCAGACTTTTATTTCTGTCTGCGTCCCTGTTGCAGATTTTCTCTCATTTCCTGTCTAGTGAAACCATTGACAGCAGGGGAGGAAGTTAGGGTGAATCTCTCCCATGGTAGCACGAAACAGCCCGATAGGACTTGTAATCCTTCTTCACTCCATTTTAGCAGCAGGAAGAAACTTGTCTTATTAGCCAGTAGACAAGTAGATAAGGGCCTGTGTCGGTCGGGTTTGGGTTTGTGTCAATAGGATCAGTTTGACAGTCTTTTGAGGTCATTCAGAATTGAATGTCAGGTGCGTTTGACCTGCAGTTGACCCTTTTCTATTTTGCATCAAGCAGGTTTTAGATCCTTATAGACTTGTATGGGAATGGAAAACCTGTTGGAAGCCATAGGTGCCTGTAGGGGGTGTACCAGGTGTGCCTAGGCACACCCTAATCACTGTGTGCAGTGCCGATTCCCCCTACTGCCTGGGCACCCCCTCTCCCCTTGTTGCCCCCCCCCCCCGTCCTGCCCCACAGTGCTGCTGGCTTCCCTCCTCTTCTCTCCCCCGGCTGCTGCGGGGGATGTTTCAGGATGGAGAGCCATGGAAGGGGCATAGGTAATTTACTGGCCCCCTCGCTCACTGTGTCCATTCATAACTGAAGCATAGTAAACTGTGTTTACTATACTTCAGTTGAACAGGAAGCCGCTCAGCAAAGAGCACTTCCCATTCAATCACTGTCCAGTGCAGCTGAGGCTGCAGAGAAAGGCATGTGTGTTTGAGCTTTGGGGTGCACACCCTAATGCAGTAGGCTGTGCACTCCTATGTTTGAAGCAAACAAAACATTCTCTTATGCGGTCTTCAAGAATGGACATTCTCCCTAGAATTAATAAAGACTGGCGCAGACAGATGAGAAATGAAAAGGTGTCTCATGTGCTCTAAAAGTGGTGCAGAATGCACCAAATTCATGTACCTGTTTATAACTTTACTTGAATTTGGCACCACTTTTAGAGAGCACAGAAACACTTTTACAGAATCTGTCTGCTCCAGTTTCTCTATCTGTATGTCAAAAGGGAGTTGGTCTTAATTAGCTCCACTTTCCTAAGATACAAACTATTTTGAATTTGGCACATTTATTGTGCCACAGTGTAAAAGTGGCACATTCTAGAACTATCTGAATTTGGCACAATCAGAACCAAAAGTGTCACAAATGCTTTATGCATTTGGCGTAATTCATTGACGAGAGGGATTAACGCCAGAAAAGTGGTGCAACAGCTTTAGTGAATTCCCATCTCTGTGTTAACCACACCTTTCAAATACTCCTTCCATATTCAGAGAAGACTCATCATTTCCAATATCAACGGTGAATGTAAAGTGATTGTATAGCTTTAATTCCTTTTATTAAAATAATAAACATTTCATAATTGCCTGCTCTGTGCAAAGGTTTTGCATAGAGCAGCTGTGATCCTCTTCTGGGGTCCCCCGCCAGTACTCCTGGTTCTGCCTCTCTGGAGAGTGCCCCCGTAGAAAGCCGCTTTCTATGGGGGCACTCCTGCAGGCTCCGCCCTGCCCCCCTGCTCCATTGTTGATAGACATCAAATGGCTGAATGCATTAAAGTGATATTCAATTTTTTTTTATTAATTATTTACAACAAACATGTTTTACACAGAGCAGCCCTGATCCTTTTCCTCTTGGGTCCTCTGCCGGCGCTCCTGGTCCCTCCCTTCTGCCAAATACCCCCAGAGCAGCAACTTGCAATGGAGGCACCCAAGCAGTCTTGCTCCCGAGCCGTGTCTCTACGTGTCCATTCACACACAGAGCAGGGGCTTGGCCTGACCCTTCTCTCTCCTCATTGTCTCACTGGCTGTGATTGACAGCAGCGGCAGCCAATGGCTCCCGCTGCTGACTCAGCCAATGAGGAGGGAGAGTCTCCGGAAAGCCAATGTTCTTGTGCACGTCACTGGATCATGATGGGACTGCTGCACAGAGAAGGTATTTTACCTTCATGCATAGAATGCATGAAGGTAATAAAACCTTGAGACATTAGAACCACTTTAAAGTGAAAAAAAAAACTTAAGGCTTTAGAACCATTTTAACTAAGGGCCTATTTTTTAATTTATAGATTGCCTTGTTTTGCTACATTGTTTATCAATTGCTGAATTTAATTTCATGTGTCCGAAAAAAACATTATACTGCACTGATCTGTATCATTAGCTTTTAGATGTGATCTCATTACTGTGCTGTCTACTGCTGGTCCTGATAAGAGTGAGGTGTCTATGTGACTGCCAGAGAACTGATTACTTGTCTCAGACATTGAACTCACTGTGATCTTGCTCTTGTAACTATAAGATGTTCAGCAGTGTACAGAACTTGATTCTGTCAGCTGATTTCCTAGAGACATTAATACTACTGTTCCATCTTTCATTATATGGTGAGAGACTGGGCTTGCAGTAATAATACATTAATTTTATTATATAGCAGATGTCCCCAACCTCAGTCAGCTTGAAAGACAGTTTTAAATGTAACTGGTGTTGGTAAGTCACACTGAAAATGCAAAATAGTACTCAGGTAACATTAAACAAAAGTCATATTAAATGATTTAATAAAATGATGAAAAAGTATACCCAGACAGGTTATGGTAAGGTCAAACTGTAGTAAACAAAAAAAAAATCTTCTACCTGCAAATTAATGTCATAATGTGCTAGTATGCATCACATACTAGCACATTATGAAAGACTTACCTGAAAATGAAGCCTTCCAGCGGTGATCTGTCATCGATGACAGAGCTTCCATCTTCACCCGCTGCTTGACTGGTGGAGCCTGCAAGCAGTCATGCTTACACATATTGTGCAGGCATGGTCCACTTTTGTTAGCCAGAAAGCAGGTCTAGAGCAATGATGTGCAGTAGACAGTCTGTGGCTAAAAGAAGATGGAGAAGATACTGTTGTTTGGGTTTTGGGCTCAGTTCACAAGAAGTTAGGCCCCTTTCACACATATATATATACAGTATCTCACAAAAGTGAGTACACCCCTCACATTTTTGTAAACGTATTTATTTATCTCCATGTGACAACACTGAAGAAATGACACTTTGCTACAATGTAAAGTAGTGAGTGTACAGCTTGTATAACAGTGTAAAATTGCTGCCCCCTCAAAATAACTCAACACACAGCCATTAATGTCTAAATCACTGGCAACAAAAGTGAGTACACCCCTAAGTGAAAATGTCAAAATTGGGCCCAATTAGCCATTTTCTCTCCCTGGTGTCATGTGACTCATTAATGTTACAAGGTCTCCGGTGTGAATGGGGAACAGGTGTGTTCAATTTGGTGTTATCGCTCTCACTCTCTCATACTGGTCACTGGAAGTTCAACATGGCACCTCATTGCAAAGAACTCTCTGAGCGCGGTGGCTAAGACCATACAGTGGTTTAACAGGACAGGTTCCACTCAGAACAGGCCTCGCCATGGTCGACCAAAGAAGTTGAGTGCATGTGCTCAGCATCATTTCTAGAGGTTATCTCTGGGAAATAGACGTATGAGTGCTGCCAGCATTGCTGCAGAGGTTGAAGGGGTGGGGGGTCAGTCTGTCAGTGCTAAGACAATACGCCAAACACTGCATCAAATTGGTCTGCATGGCTGTCGTCCCAGAAGGAAGCCTCTTCTAAAGATGATGAGAAAGAAAGCCCACAAACAATTTGCTGAAGACAAGCAGACTAAGGACATGTATTACTGGAACCATGTCCTGTGGTCTGATGAGACCAAGATAAACATATTTGGTTCAGATGGTGTCAAGCGTGTGTGGCGGGAATCAGGTGAGGAGTAAAAATAAAAGTGTGTCTTGCCTACAGTCAAGCATGGTGGTGAGAGTGTCATGGTCTGGGGCTGCATGAGTGCTGCCGGCACTGGGGAGCTACAGTTCATTGAGGGAACCATGAATGCCAACATGTACTGTGACATACTGAAGCAGAGCACGATTCTCTCCCTTCGGAGAGACTGGGCCACAGGGCAGTATTCCAACATGATAACGACCCCAAACACACCTCCAAGATGACCACTGCCTTGCTATAGAAGCTGAGGGTAAAGGTGATGGACTGGCCAAGCATGTCTCCAGACCTAAACTCTATTGAGCATCTGTGGGGCATCCTCAAACAAAAGGTGGAGGAGCACAAGGTGTCTAACATCCACCAGCTCCGTGATGTCATCATGGAGGGGTGGAAAAGGACTCCAGTGGCAACCTGTGAAGCTCTGGTGAACTCCATGCCCAAGAGGGTTAAGGCAGTGCTGAAAGATAATGGTGGCCACACAAAATACTGCCACTTTGGACTCAATTTAGTCATTTTCACTTAGGGGTGTACTCACTTTTGTTGCCAGCGATTTAGACATTAATGGCTGTGTGTTGAGTTATTTTGAGGGGACAGCAAATTTACACTGTTATACAAGCTGTACACTCACTACTTTACATTGTAGCAAAGTGTCATTTCTTCAGTGTTGTCACATGAAAAGATAGAATAAAATATTTACACAAATGTGAGGGGTGTACTCACTTTTGTGGGATACTGCATATATGTGTGTGTGTGTATTAACTGTAACCAAAGTTCAGCAAGTGCAGCTCTTCATTACCTGGATTGCCTCTGCCCCCTCATCTCTCATGCCGATATGCCGCTCAGTGTACATTTTTACTGACTCAGGTATTTTCCTTTAATTTAGGTAACAAAATGGCCAGCAGAAGCAGACAAATATCCCACGAGCCTTGCTGAGTGATCTACAGTGCAGATTCACTTTCCATTCTGTTGATTTCATTATATCAGCAGAAGATGCTTCAGCGACTGCAGTTGCTGCTTGCTGTAATTATTAAGTCTCAAATCCTAAGGGCTCCTCTCAACCTTGGCTGTTTCCCTGCTCAACAAGACTCAATATAAATGACTCTCCAGATTAATAAAACACTGAGGTTGAATAGTATGCCAATAGCATTTCAAATGAGTCTTAATAAATATAACATCGTAATAAGCAACAAAATTAGGGTCTATTTCTTAATGATTTTACCCAAGGTTCTGACAGCTTTCAACCAAGATTCAGTAATAAAAAATATGTGCATTTGAATGAAAGATGTGTGAATCCTATAATGAAAATAACAAACCTACATACTCACCTAGCTGTCTGTAACATTGATCTGATACTGTCTCTATGCTTTACCCCTCCAGCGCTCACTGGAGAGGCGGGCTGTGGAGGGAATGAAAGCAGATGTCTCAGGCTCTCAGCGAAGCGCTGAGAGGCTAAGCCAGCTGCCGGACATCTAGGCAGATCGCAATATTATTGTTGGGATCCCTGCAGAGCCTGGACTGGCTCTATGACGTCAGCTATCAGCGGGCATTAGACTGCTGACGGCTGAATCTGGGTCACAGGAGTTCAGAAGTGCAGAGCTAAGTGCACCTTCGATCTGTAGAAGAAGCATGGCCAAAACAGCTTTGCCCATATTTCCCCTTTAATGCTGCTTCTTCACATATTTACTGAACTCCAGCAAGACAGCTAAATACACAGATGATTTAGATATATGGGGATTTATTTTATCTGAAAAAAAGGCTCTGTCAGTTTTGTGATTTAGGGCCTAGGCAACCCATTAGGACAGCACAGCCAGATCTGAGACCTCCACAGCTGCTACAACACTAGAGGAGTTGCCGGGCACCTCCCCAACTCCATTTCTTTTTCAATAAAGTGTCATTAGGTCCAGCAAAAACAAGAGTGGTAGTCATTTAGAATTGTAAAAACTAAACTACAGGCATATATAAAAAAACACCATTTAATCCAATTACATATCTCTAATCACTAAATGTATCCCTGACTATAACTTGTGTAAATGCAACAGCTGGTACTATGAGCCAATCCTCTTCCAGGATGCAGGCCGGAGGGGATTAACTTGTTGAATTAGCTACAGCAGAACTCCGGGATTTTTATTTTAAAAATAAGCTGTAGCACTTACTTTTTTCTTTCTATGGCAACCTTCCGGCACTCTACTCTTCTTTCTAACTCTCTAAGTTGTGGGTAGGCCCCCTTCATCTTCATGTACAATTCAAGACTGCTAGCTACCTAAAGCACCAAAAAGAAGAGGCTTCGAGGGACTGGTTGCACAGTGCAGTAGATGCCCACCAGGACAAGGCATAAGGTAAGTATTACAACTTATTCCACTGCCTGCAGACCTAAAGTGTAAACAAGATATATAGCATGTTCAGTATGCAGGGACGTCACACTTCAGGCTTTTGTACAACGTGTTTATTGAACTTTGCAGTTCAAGGGTACACAAGGAGCCAACGGGTTTCGGAGGAAAAGCCTCCCCCTTCATCATCAAAGCTTTGGTCGGCTGCTTTCCATTGCCCACAGCCTCATAAGAGTGCCGACAACAACTCATCTCCAGTTCCAGGCCATCTGTCAATTTATCCACTACCTCAGCCTTAATGAAGGGGGGAGGCTTTTACCCCGAAATGCATTGGCCCCTTTTGTACCCTGTGAACTGCAAACTTCCATAAAAGCACGTTGTACAAAAACCTGAAGTGTGACGCCCCTGCATATGGAGCGCACCTCATATCTCGTTTACCCTTATCCTACCAGGCGTTTTCACGTCACTACCAGTGAGGCAGCAGCCAAGACCCCATCAGAATTACCTTTCCCTTTACCTTCATCTACCCACGGGATCCCTTTGAAGAGCACCACCAGGGATACATAGACTTAAAGGGCATTTAACCCTTGCAGTGTGGGATTTTTTAATCCCAGAGCAGGACTTTAAAGTGGTAGTAAACCCTCCTATCATTTTCAGCCAAGGAAGCTGCCATCTTGGCCTCTGTTTAATCTACAACTGCCATGATGCTGCACATGTGATCAGCTATGACACCAGCCATTGGATGGTTTGACAGTTTGGTTTAGAGCACAACCAATGGGAGTGTTACTTTTCCAGAAATGTGACTGGTTTTTAACCTGTTAAATGCATGGGTTTACTACCGCTTTAACTGCAGCAGAGAAAAGTGAGGTCACCAATCTATCTCCAAAGTCTATCAGAGCTGTATAAATCTCAGGACTAGCTGGACAAATTCTCAAATCCTTTGGCAGGTAGGATAGGTCCTATGTATGCATTTCATATTTTAGCTGTTTTCTTTGAGATCAGCTTTCAGTTCCCTCTGACATCAAATGTGTCACTGAAGGTGCTCAAACTTTCTAAGGCTCCATACACACTGGATGCTCAATATAGTCGTTTTGGACATTGGAGTTCTGGCAGAAAAACGCTGCTTTTAAAACTAGCATTTATCAGCATTTTGTAATAACATTTATGCACGCTTATCAGTGTCTGCGTTGAGCATTTTTTTACTTCATTAGCTCCCATTGACTACAAAAACCGCCGGACTTATGAGCGTTTAGCTGTGTCCAGCGTTTTTTGTGGCAGAAGAACCACTCTCAAATGCCAATTCAGGGCGTTCAGATAACAGCCCGAAAACGCCACTGCTGTTAAACAAAAAGTAAACGCCCATGTGTGCATGGACACATAGGATAACATAAAGGGGCGTTTTTGGGCTGTTAAAAAAAATGCCCAAACGCCCAAAAACGGTTGTTTATCAGCTACAGTGTGCATGGAGCCTTAGCCTTAAAACATGTTCAAACCACAAAGTAGCTATATCAGGCAGTAACTTCTGTTTTCTAAATTCCTGTTCCCTTAGCAACACTACCAACTACCATTTTTCGCTCTCACCTAATGTTCACTACCTCAGTTTACCTCTAATAGTATTTCACAAATTTGTTGAAAACAGCAGTTCCTAATATTTTGTCTGAACAAATTAATATATTAAATCAAATGGTTTGTGATAATATAATTTAACAAATACATGTATAATTATTTATATGTATCATGCAGTGTATTTATTATTTACTGTGCACATAAAGAATAAAAAATATTTTTTAATAATTTACTCCACTAAATGATAACAAGCCATAACAGCACTGTATAAACAAAAAATTATATATTGAACAAATGCAAGACAGTATACAGTACCAAGCTGAATGTAAAATGTAACAGTGCTCACATCAAAGTGTTAAAATATGCATTGTCTATATTCTTAAAGAGCACCTCTGCCCAGACTATAGCCATTAAAGAAGTGATCTCCAACAGGATGGGACCGGATGCAACCCTTTGCTTGCTTTTATCTGGCCGTTGGGGCACTCCCTTCACTGACAGCAACAGCAGGGCATAGTTCTTGTCACTGTCACCGACATTGGGGTACTAGACCTCCCATTGAAACCAATGATGGGGCACTCTTCCTCTCAATGAAACCAGTGGTTGGGCGCTATTATGTCCAATGACATCAATGATGGGGCACTATTATTTCCAGTGACACCAATGACGGGGCCCCCTATTCCTTCCACTGATGGCAATGATGGGGCACTATTCCTCCCAATGATACCAATGATGGGGCACTATTACTCCGCTTTATATTAATGACAGGGCATTGTTTACTCACACTGACACCAGAACATTTTCTTCTCCCACTGGCCACAGTCCAGCCCCCCTGCTGACTGAAGGACAGTAAAATAGCCCTTCGTTTAGAAAATTTGGAGCTCCCTGCATTAAATGATTTGCATATTCTTAACAAGCAGCAAATATTTTAAAACAAGCCATCCCTTACCTCCCTAGATGCATGCACTGTGAAGCAATTCATTCTCAAACAGCTCAAATGTCACAGCAAAGACTCTAAAGCTTGGCTCACACCTATAGGTGCAACCAAGCGTGGGTGTGTCTCCACATGTTTTTCGTGCATTCTAGTGTATCGCGTGTGTGCACAGCCACCCTCTATGGGCTGCCTTACACACAGAAAATGTGCAAAAGAAGTCCCAGATTGTTTTCCACGATGCTGCGGCATTGTGCAGTTTGATGCGCATCAAACACAGCATGATTTCAGATGCATAGGGGTGCCATTAACAATTAATTGCACAGCTGCATGTCTGCTAAATGGCAACGCGTTTCTCTGTGTGTGGGGAAAGCAAGCAGTAGTGTGAACCTAGCCTTAAATCCAGTTTCAGATTTCAGGTTTCTTTTACAATAGATTTATAATAATTTGTCCAGAAGTTACATAGAATACATATAGTACAATAGGTAACATAGTACATGGTACAGCAAGTCAAAATATCTCTTAACAGCAATATTGCTTAGAACCTATGCCAGATATTTCTCTTAGAACGTCCTGTGTGTTCACAGGAGATATAACATTTTCTTAATTCTCAACTAGCATCACCACAGACCAGAAATACAATTTTATTAGGTATCTGTACCAAACCTTCTGGAGAGGGAAAAGAAATAAGGAAAGATAAATACAATGAAATGATATAAAGAAAGGAAAAGAAAGATAGAAGATAGAAAGGAGAGAGCTAAAGTAGTAGTAATGAAGTGAGATTAGAGTGGTCCGTTAGAGGGAGCGGGTCTGGGGGGGTTCAGATCTGGAGCAAAGTATAGTCAAACCTAGAGGGCATAACCTGCGTTGTCCATGGGTGCCAAATCTTGAGGAACTTATCATGGGTGTCCGAAAGGATAGCTGTCAACTTTTCATTAATCATGATGTCATTCATACGGTTCTTTACCGCCTCGAAGCTAAGCAGAGGGGATTTCCAGGCTCTCGCTATAGTTAACTTAGTGGCAGTAAAAAGATGTTGTGCTAACTGACGCTCTGGGCGAAGTAATTCTACAATAGCTTTACCTAATAGGGCTTCATACGGATCCCGTTTTATGTTAACCCGAAACATAGTTCGAAGAAGGGCATATATCCTAGTCCATAGCCTACGTACCCTAGGGCATGTCCACCAAATGTGGGCCATTGTCCCCTCTTAGGAACAACCCCTAAAACACAATGGGGAATGGGATGGGATAAATTTTGCAAGTCTGGCCGGCGTATAATACCATCTATACAACACTTTATAGGCATTTTCTAAAAATAGTACATTTCTAGAAGTTTTTGACAGGGTAAGAGTCATGGCTTGCCAGTCCTCTGGATCAAGCTGCCCACCCAGTTCCCTTTCCCATTGATGGTGATATGCCCCTACTGGGGGCTTTTTCCCTGATATTATAGATGAGTATATTAGCGATATCAGTCCCGAAGCGTGGGGCCTGGATCTACA
>BLSH010521079.1:84724-102959 GCA_018402905.1 Glandirana rugosa
GGACCAACGATCACAGTCTATGTATCCTTAGCATAGTCATAGTCACTTATCTGGGACCTCCTGAAAGCGTTGTGCCTGGAGTGTCTGGAGCGCTTGGGATCCCCGCTGCGTCCGCTGCGACAGTTCTCGGGTGGGCTGCGACATCCTAGGACGAGACCCCGAGGGTGCGTTGTTTAGCTGTGAGGGAGGAAGGTCAAATTGTAGATCCTGGAAAATACGTTTCATATCAGAGGGAGAGAAAGCATGGTATGAGCGACTCTGATAGGTAAAAGACAATTTAAAGGGAAATCCCCACTTGTACCGGATCCCCTGAGACTGCAATATCTGTAGATAGGGTTTCAGAGCTCTTCTTCTGACAATTGTGCCTGGTGCAAGATCCGCAAATAGTTGCAGGGCATTTCCCTGGAACGACAAGTCCTGGGTCTCCCTAGCCGCCTGCATTAGCTTTTCCTTAGTGCGGTGAAAATGGAATTTAATAATAACGTCTCTAGGCGGGCCCTCCGTGGGTTTGGGGGCCAGGGATCTATGAATTCTATCAAATTCCAATCTTTCTGGCGGGATCTCAGGAGCAAGTTCTTGAAAAAATGCTGTTGCAGTACCCATCAGATCAGTTATGGACTCTGGGATCCCTCTGATCCTGACATTGTCCCTCCGTGCCCTATTTTCTGCATCCTCTAGTTTTTCATGTAGGGAGGCTAATTCTGCCTGCAACTTGTCCACCTCCTCCTCATGTCCCTCTAATACTGTGGTAGCCAGGTCCATTCTTTGTTCTAACTGGTTAGTGCGATGGCCCAGTTCCTTCAAAACCCTGACCAGGTCTGCAGAGAGCTTGCGGGAGGCCGCTGTAATTTCGTCTCTCACTATAGAGCGGAATTTGTTCAGCATTGCCTCAGAGTCTATGGCTTGGGGGCTATGAAAGGCAGAGGGGAATTGCTGCAGGCTATCCTCAGAGTGCCTCGAGGCGTCATCCGGCTCCGGGGGCTCAGGCGCCATCTTACCTCTGCCTTTGCCTCTCCCTGCTGAGTAGGCCAGCTTCTGAGTGCGCTTTCCCCGGCGACTCCGGGGTGTATGGAGCATACCACCGGATCCCTGGTGTGTGGGCAACTGAGGGGGGCCCCTTTCGTGATGTTGTGGGCTCTTTGTTCTGGTGCTAGCCGGATAGAGAAGTTCCGTCGGCGCGGAGCGAGGAGATTAAGCCGCCATCTTCCTCGAAGCCGCGCATGCGCCCCCCAGATTTCAGGTTTCTAACAGCTTAGAAGCACCTGTTGTGTGTTTATATTAGCAGACAGGCTGCCAATTTATATTCTCCAAAGAAAGTAAGGTAAAGCCATTAGATTTTCAAAGTTAAAGTATAACTAAAGGCAAAACTTTTTTTTTTTAGTTTTGGATAGAGTAGAGAGGGATTAGAACGCTTGTCAGTTTTTATTGCTGTCTGTGCCCCTGTTAAGAAGATTCACCCTTTCTATGTGTCCTGTTTAGCATTATCATTGAAATTGAAAGTAAAAGAAAACCCCAAATTTTGGGTTGTCCTTAGAAAAATAATAGGGGGGAAATCTTCCAATGGGGACACTAGGCCTGTTGACCTGGGGATACCAAGGAATTCCCTTAATTTGCATTGATTTCCTCTTACTTCCTGTTTTGTCTATAGGACAGGAAGTGAAGGAAAATCTCTGCAATGGGACCCAGATGGCAGAAAAAAACTCTCTTCATCCAAAATGAAAAATAAAAAGTTTTGCTTATAGTTCTACTTTAAGCTTGCTCTGTAAGGGCCGGTTCACAAAGGGGCGATCCGACTTGCGGGGCAAATTTGCTAGGCGATTTGAAAGCAACTTCAGCGCGACTTTAGGCAACTTATAGTGCAACTTGAGGTGACTTACAACACGACTTCATGCCAGGCGACTTTGCTGCGGCCAATCAGAGAAGGGAGGGAGGGGGTTGCCCTAAAATAAATTCTATTCTTTTCACTGTGAAGTCGCTTCTGTTTAGATGGGGATCCGACTTGGAGGCAACTTCCATTGAATTCTATGGGCACAAGTCGGATAGAAGTCGCCTCCAAGTAATACAGGGATCTTTTCTGATGTTGCCTTGAAGTCGGAGCGACTTCAGTAGTGTACATTAAGATAGCTCCCATTCACTTCAATGGGATTTCTTGTGTCAATCGACCTGGGGCGACTTGAGGTGACTCAAGTCGGATCGCAAGTCTCCCCTGTGTGAACCGTGCCTTACTCTTTTTTTGTTTGTGTGTTGTGTTACCAGGAAAGGAAGTGAGCAGAAATCTTCTACAGGAACATAGCAATCAAACAGGCAAGATAGATTTCAACCTTCCCTCACTTTACTGCCATAAAATGCTTTATTGTATTGCTCTTATTTCCTTCTTGGGTAGATTTCCTCCCAATTCCTGTCCCAGTGACAACATTCTTAGCCAGACAGAAAGTGAGAGGAATCTTTCAGGTGGAGCCACAGTCAAAAAACAAATCTAACAAAGATGAATACTCTTACTGGAGGATTCATAGACGGGTAAGGATCTAGATTATAGATTTACATTAAATGGAAAAACTGCAATAAACATAATCAGCCCTACTAAACCACCAAATTCTCAATAATATTATAGCTGAATTGCTCTGCAGTAAACACCGTCCTATCTACAAATGCCCACAGATTAGTGCTCACTATAATAATATGTATTTTCTGATCACCACTTGTGTTCTGCGTACTTATTCAAATGTACTGTGCCATCATGCTGCTCTGTAAGAATTAACAACAAAGCAGTGAAATATTGCTACAAATCTAATCCCAAATCACTGTATGGTTGTGGACTCATATCTGCTGCTCACAGTAGTTCACTTTGCCTACATATGGTTATGTATAATTAAACAGTTATCTCAGTATCATGATCTAAAAGCTCACTGAGCACTTAGTGAATAAAAATCTCATGAAATTACATAGCAGTCCTTGGGAAACATTTAATGTTTCTTTTTGAAGCATTTCTCCATGCTTCTTGGGCAGAAAAAGTCACACAGCTACTCTAAAAACTTAAGGCAGGGGTGCTCAACCTTTTGAAGAGTGCAGGCCACTTAAAATGGTTCTAAAGGCAGAAGGTTTATTATCCTAATGCATTTTATGCATTCAGATAAAAAACCTTCTGTGTGCAGCAGCCCCCATCAGTCCCCCTAATACTTACCTAAGCCCCATCTCGATTCAGCTATGTTGCACAAGAGTCTCGGCTGTCCAGCACTCTCCCTCCTCATTGGATGAGACAGCAGCGGGCGCCATTGGCTCCTGTTACTGTCAATTAAAGTCAATGAGCCAATGAGGAGAGAGAGGGGACGGGGCCAAGCCGCGGCTTTGTGTCTGAATGGTCATACAGAGCAGCGACTTGGCTCAGGTGCCCCCATAGCAAGTTGCTTGTTGTGGGGGCACTCGGCAGGAGGGAGTGGCCAGGAGCGCCGGGGAGGGACTTGAGAAAAGGAGGTTTTGGGCTGCTCAAAACCATTGCACAGAGCAGGTAAGTATGACATGTTTGTTATTTTAAAACAAGACTTTAATATCACTTTAAATGATTTGTTAATCATTTACACATTTACACATCACGCACATGGGCCACAATGAAGTGAAATGGTACAGAATTGAAATGTGTTTATTTTGGATAGCATAATGAAGATTATGGATGTTTACACATTGTTTACCCACTTCCCGTCCAGCCTATAGACAAATGATGGCCGGGCGGGGGATTCATTATGCTGACCACGTCTTTCAGGATAACCAGCGATTGCGCACTTGCAGAGACGCGCATCGTGGCGATCAGTGGTGTGGTGTGTCAGTCTGGCACACCACATTACCATCGGAAGCTCTTTACCACGTGATCAGCCGTGATCAATCACGGCTGGTCACAGTATAAACAGGAAATGCCATTTATCGTCTTTTCCTATACTCACGTCTGCAGACGCAAGTAGAGGAGAGCCGATCTGCTCTCCTCTAGGGATCTGCCCCCCCAGGATCGCTACCCAGGACGACCAGGGAGCCCACCCAGGACCACCATGCAGAGCCCAGCCAGGACCACCAGGGAGACCACCAGGCAAGCCCACCCTTACCACCAGGGAGCCCACCCTAGACCACCAGGTAAGGGGCACAAATGCAAATAAAATAGAATAAAATACTATAGTAATACAAACAGTTTAAAACGCAGCCGCTATTATCTGTAAATACCACACATACACGTTAATCCTTATATATATCAAAAACGTATAGCAGCGCTGGACATGTATATATATTATTCTTCAGTCCAATGATCCTATGGATCCACATTGATCCTACAAGTCCTCAATATACAAGACCCACTTAAGGGATAAAGTACAATTAAAGTGAGTCCAATAATCGTGATAAAACGTTTGCTAGATAATCTTCATGCAATCATTTCCACTATTGAAATCATTCTTGGCTCATCATCGCTCGTTAGGAAATGCGCTTACCAGAGGGTGTTGCCTTGCATTCTCATGCTTGGCAAAAAGGCTTCTCTTTTTAAATTGAATCCTCCACAGATGCCGCGATTTCAATCCTCCGATCACCTTAATGATTTTTCTTTGAAGTATGTTACTTTCTTCTCCCGATCACATCATGAGATATATGAGGGAAAGAGATGCAACTAGATAGTGTATTACCGTTCAGCATCTTCAGTATATCAGTGTAGATTGCCAGCCATGCGCCGTGTCACGGTAGAAGTCTTCGGACGAAACGCGTCTGACACGGCGTATGGCAATCAATTGGAAGAGCTACAACACCCAGGAGTTCACTGCGGGTTGGTGAGCGATTGAGAGTGGGGACTGATAAGTCGGACAGCGGACAGCGGATAGTGTTATCATGAGCTCAGATACACTGTCCATCGGCTGCTATATGAGCTATCTGCCAGCGTGACAGGCAGTGTTTGTGAGTATTAGTGTGTCTGTTTTAATCAATTAAGTGATTTTAAACGGTAATACACTATCTAGTTGCATCTCTTTCCCTCATATATCTCATGATGTGATCGGGAGAAGAAAGTAACATACTTCAAAGAAAAACGAGCGGTGATGAGCCAAGAATGATTTCAATAGTGGAAATGATTGCATGAAGATTATCTAGCAAACGTTTTATCACGATTATTGGACTCACTTTAATTGTACTTTATCCCTTAAGTGGGTCTTGTATATTGAGGACTTGTAGGATCAATGTGGATCCATAGGATCATGGGACTGAAGAATAATATATATACATGTCCAGCGCTGCTATACGTTTTTGATATATATAAGGATTAACGTGTATGTGAGGTAAGGGGCACAGTACCCAACCGGGATGGCACTCAGTGCCGATCTCTGATGCCACCCAGGACCACCAGAGATACCTAAAAAAAAAGCCAAATAGCATTGCCGCCTATCAGTGCCCACCAGTGCCTCCTATGAGTGCCAACCAGTGCCACCTATGAGTGCCCATCAGTGCCACCTATGAGTGCCCATCAGTGCTGCCTATGAGTGCCCATCAGTACCGCCTATGAGTACTCATCAGTGCTGCTTATCAGTGCCACCTATCAGCGCCCATCAGTGCTGCTTATCAGTGCCTCCTATTAGTGCTGCATATATGTGCTTCATCATCAATGCCCATCAGTGCCAACTCATCAGTGCCAATCAGTACTGCCTCATCAGTGCCAGTCAGTGTAGCCTCATCAGTGCCCATCAGTGATAGAGAAAATTACTTATTTACAAAGTTTAGTGACAGAAACAAAGAAAATACCACCAAAAGAAAGCTCTATTTGTGGGAAAAAAGGATAAAAAACCTTGTTTGGGTAGAGCGTCACATGACCGCACAATTGTCATTCAAAATGCGACAGCGCTGAAAGCTGAAAATTGGTCTGGGCGGGAAGGGGGGTAAGTGCCTGGTATTGAAGTGGTTAATCTGAATTACAAACATCCAAGTTTTGTATTAACCAGATCCCCATTAATCCCGCTCTTGTGCTCAGGTGTGACCAGCCAAAAAAGCTCCATACCAGTGTTGCAGCCTTCACTATATCAGGGTCTTTGCAGCCATCTCTTGATTTGCTGGACAATCTAAACAAAAAGCAACAGACCAGGGAAGTGCATGCCCTAGTAGTGCAATAAACTTCTTTATTAAGCAAAGATAACATGACATAATACACTCACATTCTCCCGAAATGACACCAACCTCATCACACAACAGTGAGAATCCACCTTCAGAACCCCTGTATGGATGCCACTAGATCTAATCAACTTGGCTAAAGGCTACTTTCCTCAAGTCTGTGGCTTAATAAAGAGAAGAGAGGGGAGCTGACCGCAATTGCTTGTGTATGACAGCCCCTGGGATTATGGAGAACCAGCAATAATTCAGTAAAGTGGTGTGCACCCAAAGGAGGCTGTGCGCGTTGCCATAGGTTTGAGGTTGAGAATGCTTGATCTAAGGGTAGGTTAACACCCCAACTAGCACATCTGGACATCTGGACTAGCGCTGACTGTGTAAACTGCGGTGCATTACTGCGTGTGCTGTGTTCTTATGTATGTTGCAGGGGTTTTATTTTGTTATTTTTAAGTAGTACAATACTTTGCTTTTTCACAATGTATGCATCATGTTTGTCAGTACACACCAATGCAGCATGTTGATCTGGCAAACAATAAAGACCAAGAATTTTGTTTTGACCATGCGTTAGGGCTGCGTTGACCAATGTGATGCATACTAGATCATTATGCCTTTGACCCTTTCACACTTGTGCGAGTTGTCCTGCGATTTGGGACTGCAAAGTCTCATGACAAGTCGTTCCCCATTATTACCAATGAGTACCATTCATATCTGTACGACTTTCAAGTCGTCCGACATCAAAGTAGTCCCTGCATTACTTTGGTCCAACTTTGATGCAACTTGAGGTCCATAAACTTCAATGTTAAACCCTCAAATCTCATGCAAATCACACCTGAATAATATAGATGAGATTTCTGTACTACTTCTGGGCGACTTTGTAATATGTTTTCATTGAGCCAAAGTTGCAACAAAGTCAGACCAAAGTCATACTGATCCCAAATCGCCTCAAAATCGCGGAAAAATTGGGTTGCACAAGTGTGAAAGGGGCCTAAGTCTTACAGGTTTTTGGCTTCTTGTTTTTTTTTTTATTTTTTTATAGGGTTTACAACCTCTTTAAGCAGAATATCTTTTAAGGAAGAAAAACCTTCAAGAGTAATAGTGAACTGTTCCTTTATATTCGTATCTGCATTGACAGAAAGAATAAAGCTTAAAGCGGAGTTCCACTCGCACAATAAATGTAGCTGCTGACTTTTAATAAACACTAACTTACCTGTCTTCCGGTCCAGCGATGGCTGCGCCCGAAGCCTCGCTCGTCTCCCCCCTCCTCCCTGTGGCGCCGGCATTGCAGGTGTGGGCACCGGCCGTGGCTTCACGGCTGGGCACGCACTGCGCATGCGCCAGTCGCGCTGCATGTTGCCAGTGGCCAGGCAATGATCTGGGACACGTCACAGGTCCCAGAAGATTGCCTGGCCACTGGCAACATGTAGCGCGACTGGATCTTCTGGGACCTGTGACGTGTCCCAGAAGATTGCCAGGAGAGAGGGGCCGTCTAGGGGGAGAGGAGGACTCGCCTAGGCAGCCCAGAAGAGGAAAGAGGAAGAGGGACAGGAAGTCCCTCTGAAAATAGGGTATCCATCCCCCCCCCCCCAAAAAAAATGACATGCCAAATGTGGCATGTAAGGGGGCGAGGAGTGCTTAAAGCGGAAGTTCCATTTTTGGGTGGAACTCCGCTTTAATTTTGGCATAGTCGCAAATTAACCTTTGTTTTAAAGCGTAAACTTCAGCCAAATTCCATTAAAGGTATTTATCTGAAAATAATGTTGATGCAAAAGCGTTATAACGCAGTGTGAGCACAAATCACAGCAGAGACAGCACAAAGTACCAAGGGATTGCTGCTTTATAGACTGCTAGGCCATATCTGAAGACTCTAAAGCCACCCAGAAACCATTTGTTTTATTGTATCTCTTTGCAATTGCTAGTGTAAATAGCAACTGCTGTTGCCATGGTAATAGGATTGGCGATTTGCCAACATGAGCACCGACATGCTGCTGCTTGAAAAAAAAAAAGATAAAAAAAAAATTGATCTAATTTAAAACATTTGTATATTGGAAGATCAATAAACATGAAACTGTATATGAATCAAGAATTTTAACTTTCAGGGACCGGGCAATCGTACCTTGAAGGAAGGGGGTAAGGGGGATGCTGGGAGCATCAGCTGTCTCAGGAAAAATAACAGTGGTCGACCAGGATGGATTTTTTTTATGTTACTGATTGGTCATCTCATATCCATGGCCAGCTATAGTTGAATTGGAACGCATGTGTTCTTAACCCCTTAACAGCTTAAATTGTGCCTAGAATGAATTATTGAACAAACATAGATTTATATCTTGTAACAGATCTAAACTATTGCCAGTTACAACAGAAAGATGTCTTTACAATAGCCCATCACTGTTGCAGGGGGGAAGAATTTGATTACATTGGCACTCATCGTGCATCCAATCCCATCCAGAAGAAGTGGGTGTTTAACCTTGAGCTTAAACACTAGCATTTCCTATTTAAATGTCTAGGTGGTGTTTAACTACACTGAATAAATTATGGGAGCATATGGCATAACAGCAACACGTGGTAGAGAACAAGTGCATATGTTCACAGGATACGTGCCAAAATCCACCATTTCAACAGATACTAGCTCCTACAAAATATGCCATTCCTGCTCACTTACTGGCTGCAGTCTTATTTCTACTGCTCAGTCATCTAGAAATGTCTTACGTTGAACTGATTAGTATTAACTATGTTATATACTGTCTCTATGGCAGGGCTAGATTTTTTTTTAAAAAAGGTTTGCCAGTTCACTGATTGATTACAAATCTGGTGGTAATTAAGACTAGAGTTGAGCGAACCCGAACTGTAAAGTTCGGGTCCGTACCAAATTTTGGGGTGTCCGTGACCCAGACACGAACCCAGACATTTGAAAAAAAGTTTGGGTTCGGGTTCTGGGTTCAGGTATTTGGTCACGCATGTTGAATAGCTGCAGGGCAGCCAATCAACAAGCGTTTCACTGGTTTGCCCTTAGAAGCCATCACAGCCATGCCTACTAATGGCATGGCTGTGATTGGCCAGTGCATCATGTGACCCAGCCTCTGTATAAGCTGGAGTCACGTAGTGCTGCATGTCATATGCTCTCTGGCTAGTCTAGGGAGAGGATGCTGCCGGCGCTGTGAGGGACAGATTGCAGATATAATATTAATAACATCTCATCGATCTGATTGTGGACTAGGTAGAGATTACTACTACTACTGCTTTTAGGGACAGATTGCAGATCTAATAACATCTCATCCTGCATTACAGAACGATCTGACTGGACTAGGTACAGTCTACTGCTTAGAGGGACAGATTATTGTTCTAAAATCATCGCCTACTCCTATAGGGCCAGGTTCCTGCTGTTGCTGTAAGGGACAGATTATTGTTCTAAAATCATTGCCTACTCCTATAGGGTCAGGTTCCTGCTGTTGCTGTAAGGGACAGATTATTGTTCTAAAATCATTTTACTTCCTTTTGCAGCCCTCTAGCACTTTCCAGGACTTTTTTACAGTCATTTTTGTGCCGAAAAGTTCGGGTCCCCATTGACTTCAATGGGGTTCGGGGTAAAGTTCGGGTCAAGTTCGGTACCGAACCCAAACTTTTCCGCAAAGTTCGGCCGAACCCACCGAACCCGAACATCCAGGTGTTCCCTCAACTCTAATTAAGACCAACTCTGATCTGGCATACAGAGGTACACCAATACTCAGAGTGGGGCATGGCTGTACTGGGAAGCTGTCATGAATGTGTGGACTCTCCAACCTCAGTGCGGGTCTTCTATAAATTCCTTAGTCAGCGTTTATCAGACTTGCTGACCTATTTATTAGCCTGCATGTGCTTGTTACATTGCCATTGCAGTGTCTGTACTTGGGGCCCAGACAGCACATTTCAGAGAGGTGTCATTGAAGGACATGAGGATGGTAAGTTCCATACACAACTAGATGTATCAGTGGGTATACAAGAAAAAGTTGCAAGCAACCTTTAGTTTTTGTAAGAATGTGTTTGAGGTGATTGTAGCCGTATTAGTGCAATTGTGAGTGAGAAAATTGAGTACTATCCATGATACTTTTTTTATTTGCACTAACATACAATTTTTCAGGACAAGCTTTCGGGGTGTTTCCCCTTCTTCAAGGTCCAAGCAGTACTGCTTGGACCTTGAAGAAGGGGGAGCACCCCGAAAGCTTGTCCTGAAAAATTGTATGTTAGTGAAAATAAAAAAAGTATCATGGACAGTACTCAATTTTTTAAGTATGTGTTGAAACCTTTTCAGGTGCACCCACATTTTATATCATCAAATTTAACCACTTTCCTACTGGGCACTTAAACCCCCTTCCTGCCCAGGCCAATTTTTAGCTTTCAGCACTCGCACTCTTTGAATGACAATTGTGGGGTCATGCTACAATGTACCCAAATTTAATTTTTATAATTTTTTTCACACAAATAGAGCTTTCTTTTGGTGGTATTTAATCACCACTGAGGTTTTTAGTTTTTTCTAAATGAACAAAAAAGACCAACATTTAAAAAAAAAAAAGAAAACAATTTTCATAGTTTTATATAAAATTTTGCAAACAGGTAATTATTCTCCTTCATTGATGGGTGCTATTGAGGCTGCACTGATGAGCACTGATAGGTGGCACTGATGAGGCAGCACTGGTGGGCACTTATCAGGAGACACTGATGAGGCTACACTGATAGGTGGCACTGAAAGGCACTGATAGGCGACACTGACGGGCATTGATAGGTGGCACTGATGGGCACTGGTAGGCGACACTGAAAGATAACACTGATAGGTGGCACTGATGATGAGACACTGATGGACACTGATTGGCAGCACTGATGGGCACTGATAGGTGGCACTGGTGGGCATTGATAGGTGCACTGGTGGGCACTGGTAGGTGGCACTGGTGGGCACTGCTTAGCATTACTGCTATGCACTGGTAGGTGGCACTGGTGGGCACTGCTTAGCAGCAGTGGGTGAGGAGTGTGCGGGACCGATGTTCCGTTTACACAAGCTGGTAATCTGCTTTTTTTTCTCGGAAAACAAACAAGCTGATTACCGGCTTCTGTTTACATCACGTGATCAGCTGTCATTGGCTGACAGCTGATCACGTGGTAAGGAGCCGGTAACTGGACTCGCTGATCACAGAGCACGCCGCCAGCGTCCTGCAGGGGGTGGGCAGGCAGCGCATGCTCGGGAGGATGTACATGGATGCCCTCCTGGCAATTTAGGTCTGCGCTGTAGCCATCTTTTGGCTATCTCCTAGATTGCAAGCTCTAACAAGCAGGGCCCTCTGATTCCTCCTGTATTGAATTGTATTGTAATTGTACTGTCTGCCCTAATATTGTAAAGCGCTGCGAAAACTGTTGGCTCTATATAAATCCTGTATAATAATAATAATAATAATAATGTAGTGCAGGCGCGAAGAGGTTAAAGTGATATTAAAGTCTTGTTTTTTTTTTTTGTTTAAATATAACAAACATGTTCTACTTACCTGCTCTGTGTAATGGTTTTGCACAGTGCAGCCCAGATATTCCTCTTCTCGGGTCCCTCTCTGGCACTCCTGGCCCCTCCCTTTAGCCGAGTGCCCCCACAACAAGCATTTTGCTATGGGGGCACCCGATCCAAGCCGTTGCTCTTTTCCATTCAGACACAGAGCCACAGCTCAGCCCCCGCCCCTCTTGGCTCACTGACTTGGATTGACAGCAATGAGAGCCATCTTCACTGGATCAAGATGGGCTTAGGTAAGTATTAAGGAGAGAGAGGGGTGGTGGTGACTCTGAATGTATGCCAAGTATTAAGGGGGGGGGGGGTGTTTTTTATCTGAATGCATAAAATGTATTCAGATAAAAAAAAACTTCTGCCTTAAGAACCACGTTAAACCTTACAGAGATTACAGCACTTCCTGTGACAAAGCTTTTATATGATTTTCTCACCGGAAGGACAGTACCATCTTTGTTCAGGTATCATCTAGAATTACAATCTATTTCTTGGACCGAGAATCTCAATTAGAGATGACACATTCATGTTAATCTCGATGCCTGTGCCATGTTCATAAATCAGCCGCAGCCTTTCACCTTGGTACAAAGTTTGGCTCATATGCATGGGCAGCAGACTCTACCACCCTCTGAAAAGTGATTTGCAGTGGAATTTTTTTTCAGTGAAGGTTTAGGGTGGATTTTAGGCATTTGGGAGAGAATACTGCTGCCTACTGAATGGCAGTTTGTTTGTTTTTTTTAATCTCAATATGGATTTTACTTTGAACTACCATGCTGCAACTGTGTCCCAGTTACATGACAGTTAAAAGTGTTGCAACTATCTCAGTTAGCTATATTTAATCCTTATGCTGCAAGCATTAGTAAATGTGGTAGAGGGTATATTATATATACTTGTTTTAAACTTTTTTTTTTTATATTTCTTCAGTTGCTTTCTAGTTTCTGGCTTACACCTAAATGATGTCATACATCCCAGGAGTTTTCAAGCCATTTTTCCCTTCATCTGTAAGAGGGGAGAACAGGCTTTCTCAGATAAGCACACCATCTAGCCTGTATACCCGAGCTAAGGGCAGATGGATTCCATGACGACCTTACTCAAAATGGCTGCAGCTAGAAATACTAGAGGGGTGTTTCTCAAAGTGATTTCTCAACAAAATAAAGCAGTGTTTCTTAACCTTTTCTTAATCAAGGTGCCCTTTAAAATTATACACATTTCAAGGCACCCAATTCTAACATGTACAACACTAAACTAATAGTTTTACATAATGCAGCAACATCCACACACATAGGGCACCCAGCATTAGAGGTGACTTATCCTTCCAAAGCAAATACACCTTTGCACACTGGTACTGACTAATATTCCAATGTTTCTCTTCTCCCTCAGTTTCTCTCCCTCATTCTGCTAATGTGACCCCAGTTCTGATGGAGAGGGGCAGGGGAAAGACAAACAAGGATGCTGTGCAGGCGCCAGACCTCCTCCATGTCAACCAATGACGTCACTGGTTGTTAGGATGCCGGTGGCTGGAAGGTTATAATGGTGCCCAACGAAAACCTGCGGCTCTGTGTAACTAAAAGGCAGGCATGCTCCACCTGCTGGCTTATAAACAATTTTGGGTAGTTTTTAGGAATTTTGCCAAGGTACCCCTGAAGATACCTAAAGGCACCCTGGTTGAAAAGGGCTGAAATAAAGCATGGAGACGTGGATGGAAAATTAATCAAACTGAATCCCATTTTTTTAACCAGTTCCACACTGC
This sequence comes from Glandirana rugosa, assembly GCA_018402905.1. Lineage (NCBI taxonomy): Eukaryota > Metazoa > Chordata > Amphibia > Anura > Ranidae > Glandirana > Glandirana rugosa. The sequence goes on from BLSH010521079.1 coordinate 98,107, forward strand.
CTACCGTCTATTTACAGCAGCAGTGTGGACGCTGGGTGCGAATCGCCGTAAAAAAGCGGCGATCTGCGAATGGCCGCTAGGGGGGGCGCGCGCCCACCGCACTCCTGAGGCGTGTGCCTGCAGCTTGGGCGGACGCCGGCGAGCCGCGATCAGTGGCCACAGGCAAAGAACGGGGAACCGTCGATGTAAACACGGCGGTTCCCCGCTCTGTTAGTGGGGGCATGGGAGATCTACTGATCCCTGTCACTGGGATCAGTTAGATCTCTCATGCCCATGGTAGCCCAGTCCCCCCACAGTAAGAACACACCCAGGGAACATAGTTAACCCCTAAATCTCCCCCTACAGGTTAAGCCCTTCACTGCCAATGACATTTATAGAGTAATCAGTGGACAATTAAATTTCTGATCGCTGTATAAATGTCATTGGTCACAAAAAAAGTGTCAAAAATGTCCGACATGTCCGCTGCAATATCGCAGCACCGCTAAAAATCGCAGATCGCCACCATTACTAGTAAAAAAAAAATAAAAAACCCCAGAAATGAATTCTCATCATCCGTAAACGCGGCTACTTTTGCGCAAACCAATCAATAAACACCGATTGCGATTTTTTTTTTAATCACAAATATGAGGAAGAATATAAATCGGCCAAAACCGGTCAAAAAAAATGTTTTTTTATATTTTTTTTTTTTTTGGATTTGTATTTTAGCAAAAAGTAAGAAATTTGGGTTTTTTTGCAAAATGGTCGCTCTTCTTTTGTTTATAGCGGTGATCATAAATGACGCAGAGGCGATCGAATACCACCAAAAGAAAGCTCTATTTGTGGAAAAATAAGGACACAAATTTAGTTTGGGTACAACGTCGCACGACCGCGCAATTGTCAGTTAAACCGACGCAGTGCCAAATCGCAAGAAGTGCTCTGGTCCTAACCTGGGAAATTCTTCTGGGGCTGAAGTGGTTAAACCCGTTTACTGGGTTGCAGGTTCTGCAGAAGGAAAGAAGCAGCAGGTGTCTGTGATGGAGTGTAGGTTGATTCAAAGCTGTGAGGGGGTGAACTCTCTGGAAACTGAGACACTTGTTGTGGAACCTCTGCAGCCTTTGAGGCACCCTCCTGTTTTGAACCCAGTGTGGGACTGAGAGTCTGGCGGTGAGCCTGTTGTATGCTATTCTTATACCTGGACTATGGACTGTTTTGCTTTACTTTTACTAGAAAGATATTTGTTTCCTTTTACAAGAAGTTTGTTGGTGATCACGGGCCCCCCATATCACAATATACATATACAAATATATCTTTGCATCACTACAATGGTTCTTCAAAAAGTTCAGTAGATTTCTGCTTTCATGTTATAAGGCAGGTTACTAATCACAATAATTATTATGGCAAAGAGGTGGTTTTTTGATTCAGACACAAGCCAGCTGTTTCAGAAAACACTCCAGCTGGGCTACAGTCATAAAAATCACTTAATTTAACTTAAACTGGGATCTGCTACTAGTTGATTGTCATATGTGCATCTGCTCATTCACACAGCCACAGAGGCCCATACAAGATGCAGAAGGGGTCTGTAATGATGCACCCAGGAGCGACAGGTGTTTCGTACAGCGGCAGCCAGCATCCTGGTAAAGATCAATGACAGGAGTGGCTATACAGATCTTTTCACACATCCGCACATGGATGGATGTACAGCCCAGGACTTTGTCTGTGTCCAAGGCCATGCATCTGTCCCTATATGGATGTAAACACTCAGATGTGCGGGAAAATCCATACAGCTGCTGTGTCTGTCAGTCTGTCATATTTAAGGCTATATGCATATGGGTGGTTTGGCCCATCAGCATCAAACCCTGGCATTTTCAGGTGTCCAGAAGGCACAGGTGCAGTGTCCAGCCCTGTTGCTAGCAGCCTGTCAAAATCTTGAAAAAAGAGTATTTCAATTTGGAATACTTGGCTTGTATGCGTTCAGGGATGGAATTCCAGCACTCAGATCATACATCGCTGAATGCATACAGCTCTAACCATGACTATCACTTGGTACAGTGTCCAGCCACTGCATATTTCAATCTGTCATAGATCTTGACAGGCTGTTGGCAGCTGGGCTGGATGCTGCACCTGTGCCTCCTGGGCATCCTAAAATGCCAGGATTTGACGGACCAAACAATGTATGTGGCATAGGTGTGCGCAGTCTATTGCATTAGGGTGAACACCCCAAATTTCAAATGCACATGCCTTTCTCTGCAGCCTCAGCTGCACGGGGCAGTGAAAGAATAGGAAGTGCTGAGTGGCGTCCTGGTTCATTCACAAACTGAGGAATATTAAACACAGTTTACTATGCTTCAGTTATGAATGGGTGAGCAAATGTGTTCACTGTGTTCATTCAGAAATGGAACTATTTACTAGCCCCTTCCCCCACTCTCCATCTTGAAACATCCCTCGCAGCAGCCAGTGTAGCGTCCTTTATTGAAACCTCACGGAAATGGAAACTGGAAGTGACGTTTCGTCCCAGCCATGTTGCTACACTCACACTCGTCCGCAGTAAGGATACAGACAGAAGGCGGCAAGCGGACATCATTATACAGCCAACAGAGTTTTTAATTTCTCACTTATTTTTAACAGTAAACTGAGCTTATATACTGAAATACAGGATTTAGAAATCCGTCTTACTGTTTTCATGTTAAATTTAAAAGCAGCGGTGTTCTGTGACATTTGCTAAGCTGTGAGATTGGCAGGCTTGCTGCTGCTTTTAAAATTGAACATCAAAACAGTGTCACATATGTCTATATACTGTATTTCACTATGTAAGCTCTGTTTATTGTTAAAAATAAGTGTGAAATTAAAAACTCCGTGGGTGTACAAAGATGTCTGCTTGCCGTCTTCTTATTGCGGACGAGTGCGGGTGAAGCAACATAGCAGCGACGAAACGTTACTTCCGGTTTCCATTTCTGTGGGGTTTCAATAAGAAGAAGCGGTTGTATATCCGCGAAACATGTAGAGAATTCTAGATGTCTGCGGCTCAACTCCTCAACAGAATTTCCATTTCCTTGGCCCCCCCCCCCCTCTTGCTATGTGGGGGAATTATATGTACCTGGTGATGGATTTTTTATTTATGTGTAATTTTGTATCCCCGATGAATAATATTTTATTAACGTATAAATAAATTGTAATACATTTTTAACCGTATTCATGTAAATGTTTTTCATTAACATAGTGGTGCCGTAATAGTCCGGTCCCCCCGGTGAACAGGGGACACTCTGTTATTTTGTTTGTGTTGTGTGGGTATTGTCTGGGGATCAAATTATCTACAACCCTCTGTGTATGTGAGTTTCAATAAAGGACGCTACACCAGCAGAGAGGAGAGAAGGGGTCAGCAAGGGTGGGGGACCTGGGAAGTAGGGGGTATCGGCAATGCACATACTGATTAGGGTGTGCCCACACCTGACACACACCCCCGGGTACGCCTATGGCATGTAGTCTTAAAATCAATGACAGGCTGACAAAGGCTCTGTCTGGTGCCGCTCATCTGTTTCTGAACAGATATCGACAATCAAATATGCAGGAACAACTGTACAGTTGCTGCATCTGTCAGCCTATCATTGATTTCAAGGTTAAATGCACATAGTGATTAGGGTGTGCCCACACCTGACACACACCCCTGCGCATGTCTATGGCATGTAGTCTTAAAATCAATGACAGGCTGACAAAGGCTCTGTCTGGTGCCTTTCATCTGTTTCTGAACAAATATAGAGAATCAAATATGCAGGAACAACTTACAGTTGCTGCATCCGTTAGCCTATCATTGATTTCAAGGTTAAATGCACATACTGATTAGGGTGTGCCCACACCTGACACACACCCCCGGGCACGCCTATGGCATGTAGTCTTAAAATCAATGACAGGCTGACAAAGGCTCTGTCTGGTGCCACTCATCTGTTTCTGAACAGATATCGACAATCAAATATGCAGGAACAACTGTACAGTTGCTGCATCTGTCAGCCTATCATTGATTTCAAGGTTAAATGCACATAGTGATTAGGGTGTGCCCACACCTGACACACACCCCTGCGCATGTCTATGGCATGTAGTCTTAAAATCAATGACAGGCTGACAAAGGCTCTGTCTGGTGCCTTTCATCTGTTTCTGAACAAATATAGACAATCAAATATGCAGGAACAAATTACAGTTGCTGCATCCGTTAGCCTATCATTGATTTCAAGGTTAAATGCACATACTGATTAGGGTGTGCCCACACCTGACACACACCCCCGGGCACGCCTATGGCATGTAGTCTTAAAATCAATGAAAGGCTGACAAAGGCTCTGTCTGGTGCCGCTCATCTGTTTCTGAACAAATACACTGTGTGCAGAATTATTAGGCAAATGAGTATTTTCACCACATCATCCTCTTTATGCATGTTGTCTTACTCCAAGCTGTATAGGCTCGAAAGCCTACTACCAATTAAGCATATTAGGTGATGTGCATCTCAGTAATGAGAAGGTGTGTGGTTTAATGACATCAACACCCTATATCAGGTGTGCATAATTATTAGGCAACTTCCTTTCCTTTGGCAAATTGGGTCAAAAGAAGGACTTGACAGGCTCCGAAAAGTCAAAAATAGTGAGATATCTTGCAGAGGGATGCAGCACTCTTAAAATTGCCAAGCTTCTGAAGCGTGATCATCGAACAATCAAGCGTTTCATTCAAAATAGCCAACAGGGTCGCAAGAAGCGTGTGGAAAAACCAAGGCGCAAAATAACTGCCCGTGAACTGAGAAAAGTCAAGCGTACAGCTGCCAAGATGCCACTTGCCACCAGTTTTGCCATATTTCAGAGCTGCAACATCACTGGAGTGCCCAAAAGCACAAGGTG
>BLSH010521079.1:109577-126034 GCA_018402905.1 Glandirana rugosa
TGTTCGCAAAGTGACCAAACGAAAATTTTCGGTAGTGTCGGTACGTATGATTACCGTACCGACACTAACCTGTCACGTAGTACACTGGGTCGGAGACATCCTCGACCTCAGTGCACAGTAGGAACCTGACCCTATAGAACTAGGAGATGATTTTAGAACAATAATCTGTCCCTCTAAGCAGTAGACTCTAACTAGTCCAGTCAGATTGTTCTGTAATACAGGATGGGATGTTATTAGATTTGCAATCTGTCCCTAAAAGCAGTAGTAGTAGTAGTAATCTCTACCTAGTCCACAATTAGATTGTTCTGTAATGCAGGATGAGATGTTATTAGATCTGCAATCTGTCCCTTACAGCACCAGCAGCATCCTCTCCCTACACTAGCCTGAGAGCATATGACATACAACACTACGTGACTCCAGCTCCTACAGAGGCTGGGTCACATGATGCACTGTCCAATCACAGCCATGCCATTAGTATGCATGGCTGTGATGGCTTTTAAAAGCAAACCAGTGAAACGCTTGTTGATTGGCTGCCCTGCAGCTATTCAACAAGCGGGAAGAAAATACCAGAACCCAAACCCAAACCCAAACTTTTTTTCAAAAGTTTGGGTTCGGGTCCCGAACACCGCAAAGTTCGGTATGAACCCGAACTTTACAGTTCGGTTCGCTCAACTCTGGTCTTAAGTAATTACAATTTCTAGAACCAAACTAAATATAGAATTATGATAAATGCTTATAAATTCCTTAAAATGTTCAACATAAAAATGTGGTTTATTTTCTAAGTTTTAGTTTTTAGGCAACACAAGTAAACCTGAAAAAAAGAGAGTTCCAAAACCTAGAAATTTGGAAAAAATACAGTAACAGATTGAATACATTTGCATTATCAGCAGCATATGTAACCTGAAGGAAGTATAATATTTATTTTATTTTGTTTGTCCTAGAAAAAGCATTTATATATACTGTATTTCATGTAAACATAATTATTATACCAAATATTGCAAATAATTAGCCAACTATTTTAATTGCAACTGTAACATAGGTATTAAATTGACTATAAAGCCCCTTTCATACGGATGGTCCATTAGTCTATTTTTGACCCATGAAAAGGCTGGCCAAAAATGGATGGGCAGTGTATCCCTAAGGGCATTCAGGCTTGTTGGACTAAACGCAATAAGTTATGACGTCACAGCACAGTCAGTACAGAGGCTTGGACAGAAAAATTGCAGCACTGTACAGCATTTTGCAGCAACTGATCACTGCTAAAGCGGTCTACTGCTGGCTGATTGCAAATCTCCATGTCACGGCAATGATGTTCACTTTGAGTTTTACTAGCATGATATAAAGGTTAACTTGATATAATTTTAATCATCAGACTTTGTTGATTATATTTTGTTATAAACTATAAGATGGTGTTCAAATTACCTTAATGTTGCATTTGAAAGAATTACTGGAAAATGCAATTTTACTTTTTTTTTTTAATTTTTCCTATATTTATACAAAATTAAAATATATGTTTCCAGAATTGATAAAAAATGAAAAAAAGGAAGAATAATAAATTGAGTTAGACTACAAATGCTAAAAGGTATTGTGCAGAACCAAGATATATCTGAAACTAAAAAAATATTTTTAGGTTTCATGGGGATTTAGGGCTTAAAAGGTTTAAACCATATCAATGAAAGCTAGCTGTTGTAAGCATCTTTGTCAGTGTCAGGAAGAAGTGTTCCCACTGGATGACTTATCCTCATCTCTTGCCCTGGTAGCTGATCTAAAATTTTGAATATTTAACTGACATTTAACTGATAAGATTACAATTACCTGGACAATGTCACTGCAAATAATATTCTCTGCCCACAGTTACAAATGATCAATTAGAGTGAATGGAAAATTTGGTGGGCAACCAATGGCTTTTTGGTTTAGATGGAAATAAAGGACAACTTCAACATTTCAGCTGGCAGATCTCACTACTAGAGCCCTAGAGGTGGGTAAGACTCTAGCACAGCCTTTCTCAATTTTTTCAACACAGAGGAACCCTTGAAATAATTCTCTGGTCTCGGGGAACCCCTGCTAAAGATTAAAAATCTACAACTCATGATACATTAGTGTGATGGTCAATGGGAAGAATGTTCCTTACACTTGTGGTCATTGGGAAGAATTACCCCTTACAGATAGCTAAAAAGATCAATGGTATCATTGGGAATTAATCTGAGAGGTAGAAATTGGCCATTGCTCAAGGAACCCATAGCAACCTCTAGAGCAGTGGTTCTCAACTCCAGTCCTCGGGACCCACCAACAGGCCAGATTTTAAGGATTACCTTGGGGAGATGCAGACTAGAACACTGCAATCACTGAGCAGCAAATTATATCACCTGTGATGTATTTCAGTTATCCTGCAAACCTGGCCTGTTGGGGGGTCCCGAGCACAGGAGTTGAGAACCACTGCTCTAGAGGAACCCTAGGGTTCCACAGAACCCTGGTTGAGAAACCCTGCTCTAGCATGTTAATTGAAACATTAAACTCCATCTATCACTGAATGACAAGATTGGTTGGAATAATTTTATTACTTTACTCCGTACAAATTTAAATTATTGCTGGACGTTATTACTGGGCAAATTATATCCTGCTGAGCATTATTACTTGGATCAAATTACATGTTGCTAGAGATAATTTATGGCCTGCTTGACATTATTACTCAAAGCTTCCTACTGAGCATTATTGTTGCAAGACTTGATTTTGTAATTTTATTTCTTCAGAATCAGATAGATTACCGAAACCAGTAAGACTCAGATCAAGTTGGTTAAAGAGTAAATTCACTAAAAATTATTTTTTCTCATCTGTCATTTTCTCAGCAATTAATACTAAAATTACCAAATCAGTTATGGATGACAGAAGCAGTAGTCAGAATTGCATTGCTCCGTGTATCTTACCTTTTATATTAAATTTTGTTAACCAGTCTATGCTTGTTCATTAAGTGCCAAACACTGTGTAATCTTGTGCAGTCCAGCCACTTTTACACTTACATTTTTACAAGCTTGCAGAACAACAGCAAATAAATAGCATAGAAAGTAATTTACCCTGACAGTGTATACTCCTTAAGGGCATAACTATAGCCATAGTGGAACATACAGCTGCTATGGGGCCCTGGGGGCAGAGGGGCCCAATCCATGTCTGAGAAATTGCTTTTTCAGCAGTTAAGAAGTGCAGACTCTTCCATGTATCGATTTTTTATTAATCCACCAGCCCAAACCAGCTCAGTTCAGGCAAAGCATCTCTCCTTTGGTACACACAACAGTCACAATTTAGCAGTAAACCCATGAGGATTATGTAACGTCTCTGAACAACCCTGCCAATGACTTATATAGGCTACAAGTCACAAACTGGGGTCCATCAAAATTTAGCTATGGACTCCTGGGTTTTCTAGCTGGTGGCCTAGCACTCCCAATGTTTAGGTTTTTGCACAATCAGGCAGTACATTAGTGAAGTCAGAGAAAAAGTATTCGCATTACCTTAAAATCATTTTTGAATCCCACATGTAGCAGTTGGCCCCATTCAGATCTCGGCCCCCTTTTGCACTAAAACAAATGTTTATTTCTGTTTGTGCTGTGCTGTAGCTTCACTCCAAGGTGAAGCCCAAACTATGGACGTTCCTATAAGGAAACTGCAGCACAGCACTAGGTACCACCCCTAAACTGATGATTTACTAACACAGGCATGTGAACAGGGTGTGCTGGCTGTGCCTGGGCACATCCTAATCATCCTGAGTGGTACAGATTCCCACCCCCCATGTCCCCCTCTCTGCAACACTTCCGGCTTCCCTCCTCTCCCGACAGCTACTGCTGCGAGCACATAAGGGAATGTTTCAGGATGGAGAGCAGGGGAAGAATTTGGTAAATGTGTAATTTACCACGCCTTCTTTTTCTGAGCGAACATAATGAGTGATCGGTGCCGATCACTCACTGTGTTTATTCTTAACTGTGTTTACTATGCTTCAGTTTGTGAATAAAGAGGCAGCCGCTTAGCACAGAGCAGAAAAAGGGGCAGGGCATCTCTGTCCTTGGTATTTCTCTGTCTCAAAAGTGAGACATCAGGGGTCTGTTTAGGCCCCTGATACTTCACCAAAGCCCCCTAAATAGGGCTCCTAAAAAAAATTGTAAAAATATTTTAAGCAATAATAAAACAGAAAGTAATAAAAATACTCAAACCGTCCATTGCCCTACTGACACCGTCCACTGCTTTACTTACTGACACCATCCACTGTCCCACTGACACCAACCTCTGCTCTACCGACACCGACCACTACTCTACTGACACCGTTCATGTTTAAATACATTTTTAAATTTTAGAATATCTGTTCACATTTATTTATAATGGTATATATATATATATATATATATATATATATATACTGTTATTCTGTACTTGTCAAATATGCTGCAGAAATCTCCCTCCACTGAGTCTGGCTGCAATCATTTTAACTGTGGGCAGCTGAAGCTGCTGACTGTTCACTTCTTGGATTTACACAGGCACATAGAGGCACATCTCCAGCTCTGCAGCTCTCATTGGCCCTTTTATGACTCATCATCCTCCCTTCCTGGCAAACTCTTACGAGAGTGAGAGAGAGAGCTGTGCATGATGTCTAACGCCGAGGCATTTTTCCAGCCAAGAAACAGGATGTAGGCTGTATAAGGTATTTACTGGTAGAAAAAAAATGTTTTACTATCCAAAGTTAAAACAACAAAGGCAGAAGATTTAATACATGGACAGATGAAAAATGACTGAAGTTCCGCTTTAAGTTTTGGGGTGCACATCCTATTGTAACAGACTGTGCACACCTATGTTTACCAATATGAATGAACAGCCAGCACTGCAAGTGATCTGCTGGCTGCTAGTAAACAAACATTGTACAGGCAGATAGATCACACAGCCCTGCCAGTGCTGACTGTTCATAAATAATAGTAAACAATTAGTCAGTGCTGCAGAGCTCTGTAATTTATCTGCCAGTGAAGTGCATGTTTATTAGTAGCCAGCAGATAGATCACACAGGCCTGCAGCACTGACTAATATTTTGCTTTTGTTAATAAACAGGCAGCACTGGTGAGGTTGTGTGATCTATCTGCCAGTGCTGTGTATGCCTGCTAGAAGCCAGCAGATCTATCACACAGCCCTGCAGAGCTGATTGTTCATTCACAATAGTAAATAATCAGTCAGTGATGTTGGGATGTATGATCTGCCCTATCAATCAGCCCCCATTAGTTATTTGTCTCCTTGTTAGCAGTAGTATGGAGCGAGCCGGCAGAGATTGCTACTCAGAACCCACAGGACAGATGCATGCACTTGCCCCCCTGGGGGAATTAGTTAGGGTTTAAAGATTTGGTGATATCTTTTCCTTACAAATAGAATGTAAGAGGATCAGAACTTTAGGAGTGAGTGGGCAGTGATTTCACAGAGGGCAGGCCCTGGAAAGCACAGGATTTCCATAATATATCATGCAAACTCTATGTAAAGAAAATGTTTTTTTTACAAAAACAATTTCTGCAATGGAACATTGCACTGCTTCACTTGCTTAATCGGTGAGTAACTATGACAGAAAATGCCTTTGTGATAGGTTTGCATTGTATATCGTTCTATGGGTTTTATCTATGCAATATAAAGCAGTGAGATCTTCCTAAAAGAACTTCCATTTTTCCCTTCATCATGGCTAACTGTATATAACTGTTGGATTAAAGGTGTCCATAGACTTTTTATACATTTGTCCAGTTACTTCCTGGTTTCCAGGCCTAGGCAAATGATGTCATACATCCCAGAAGTCTTCAGCAGGGGAGGAGGGGTTTTCTCAGCTAAGCACACCCTCCTGTCTGCATGCCTGAGTTAAAGGAAGATGGATTCAAGGAAGTAAATGCTACATGAATCCTCTGCTCTTACCCAAGATGGCCATGACCATAAATGCCAAGGGGCGATTGATTTCTCAGCAAAACAAAGCATGAAGACATGTATGGATAAGTTTGCTTTGATTATCAAAAATGAATTAAATGGTGTTTTAGGTTGGTGGTGCTCAGATGCATTGTAGTTCCACTTTAAAATGAGTTAGCTTTATCCCGAAATTCTACTTTAAATATTTCTTTACCACTGGTAGGCCAACACTGTTTTGCAATAGCATTTTGCCTTCACTTTACTGCAAGATCATGCAGTCTCATATTTGAGAACCCAGATCCCTTTGATGCTCTTTCAAAAAACTCTTCTCCATCTCAAAGAGTGGTCTCACCTCAACACTCATTTTTAGCAGGATGGCATCATCCATTCAAAATGAGGGCTCTGTCTTGCATTCTTTATTTAAAATATCCATAGTAATCATCCCCTGTGCCTTTGTCATGTGTATTACATCTGTACTACTATGCTATGTTTGGGTTAAGAAACCTGGTAGATTAAGTTACAATATCCTAATTCATCAAAAAAAATGCAGGAGGTCTAACCCTTCCCTGCCTAAAAATATAATACAAATCCTCTGTATTAAAACAAATCCTTGATCATTGGTTTCATGAGTCTCAAAAATTGTGGGTGACATTGGAAAAAGAAACCTCATCCATGATTCCATACTCAATCCCACAAAATAGCCTACAGCAGTGGTTCTCAACTCTGGTCCTCGGGACCCCCCAACAGACCAGGATTGCAGGATAACTGAAATACATCACAGGTGATACCATTTGCTGCTCAGTGATTGCAGTGTTCTAGTCTGCGTCTCCCCAAGGTAATACTTAAAATCTGGCCTGTTGGTGGGTCCCAAGGACCGGAGTTGAGAACCACTGGCCTACAGCCTGTTCCCAGACTGCATCGTTACCTCTTAACATCCCTCCTATACTGAAATTCTAGGATTCACAATTGAAAACCTTTAAGGTATCCACATACTGTATGTGGGCCCCTACCCACTGCTATGGAAAACCCTAATTTCCCCCAAGGACTGAAAACCAATCATTTTATAGTTTGAAATTCCCAGCACCCATCTCTGATATGTGCTGCTTTAAAAGCTGGAAAGCTGAAACTGTCATTTTCTGTGTATGATTATAAAAAAATCTTAGGGAGATTGATGGCATATTGATGGGGAATAAACGCTAATGCGGAGAAGGGTAATACAACTACAGGTTCTAGCCTGCACCTTCGGAGTCCTGGATAAATGTAAGCTGTTGGCACTTGGCAGGTAGATATCAACCACTTTGTGGCTTATTATTTACTAAGACTTACATAAAACTTATACTAATGCCTCACAATGGCCAATTTGCTATATCATGTTCTGTTATAGAATTGTTCCAGCTTATAAGTTTTAGTTGTAGTAGAAACATAGTTAACACTTCCGGACCGCCCACCGTGGGTATACATTGCTAATTTGACATTCAATAACGTTGTAATGACAGCTGCCATAACCCCATTATTTCTATCCATGGCCGGTAATCCTCTTTCGCATTAAAGTGGACTCAGCAGCAGATTTGTCACAAGATCACTTTTATGGGCGGCGGGAGAGGTGCCCCCCTCTCCCCCGGCTTTTCCGCTTATCGGAACCGGCAAAGACGATCCGGTCCGTTGGCCTGATGGGCAGGAAGTTGAGTGAGGAAAAGATGGCCCCTACTCAACTCTATGCTCATGGAGGATCTGAGCAACGTCAAACGTCACTTCCGCCCTCCGGCCTTAAAGAGACAATTTTTTTTATTGAAAAAAAATACTTTTTTTTTTTATTGCTTTTAAGTGTAAATGCGAGATATGAGGTCTTTTTGACCCCAAATCTCCCATTAAAGAGGCCCTGTCATGCTTTTTTTCTGTTACAAGGGATGATTACATTCCTTGTAATAGGAATAAAAGTGATCCAAAAAAAATTTTTTACAATGACAGTGTAAAAATAAAAAATTAAAATAAATAAGAAAAAGAAAAAAATGAAAGCGCCCCGCCCCTCTGAGCTCGTGCACAGAAGTGAATGCATACGCAAGTCGCACCCACATATGCAAATGGTGTTAAAACCACACATTTGTATCCCCGTGATCGTTAGAGCGAGAGCAATAATTCTAGCACTAGACCTACTCTGTAACTCAAAACTGGTAACCTGTAGAAATTTTTAAACGTCACCTATGGAGATTTTTAAGTGCCAAAGTTTGTCGCCATTCCACAAGCCGGCGCAATTTTGAAGCATGGCATGTTAGGTATCAATTTACTCAGCGTAACATTATCTTTCACATCATAGAAAAAAATTGGGCTAACTTTACTGTTTTCTTATTTTTTTAATTCAAAAAAGTGTATTTTTTCCAAAAAAAAAATGCTTTGTAAGACTGCTGCGCAAATACCGTGTGGCATAAAGTATTGCAACAATCTCCATTTTTTTCTCTGGGGTGTCCGCAAAAAAAAAAAAATATATATATATATATATATAATGTTTGGGGGTTCTAAGTAATGTTCTAGCAAAAAAAGATGATTTTAACTTGTAAACAACAAGTGGCAGAAATAGGCTCAGTCCGTGGTTAAGTACTGATTGCTAGACAATAAAAGTGGACTTTGAGGCTGGGTTCACACTATCCGACAAAAAACGGTCCGACTTTGATCCTACTTTGCTGTGCGATTTACGGTCCTACATAGGGTCAAAGTCGGACCGTTTGTGTGTGAACAGGGATCCGACTTTGATCCCGACAATGCCAGGCACTTTGTGCTCTGGGGATTTTGAAGGGGAACTCCATGCCAAATTTAAAAAAAACTGGCATGGGGTCCCCCTTCAGGAGCATACCAGGCCCTTTGGTCTAGTATGGATTTTAAGGGGAACCCCCTCGCCGTGGGTCCCCCCCCAGAATCCATACCAGACCCTTATCTGAGCATGCAGCCCGGGAGGACAGGAAAGGGGGTGGGGACAAGCGAGCGCCCCCCCCTTCCTGGACCATACCAGGCCGCGTGCTCTCAACATGGGGAGTATGGGTGCTTTGGGGCAGGGGGGGCTCTGCGCCCCCATCCCAAAGCACCTTGTCCCCATGTTGATAAGGACAAGGGCCTCTTCCCGACAACCCTGGCCGGTGGTTGTCGGGGTCTGCCGGCGGGGACTTATCGGAATCTGGAAGCACCCTTTAATAAGGGGGCCCCCAGATGCCGGCCCCCCACCCTATGTAAATGAGTATGGGATACATCATACCCCTACCCATTTACCTGGAAAGAAATATGTACACAAAAAACCACCCAGCTTTTTAAAATATTTTATTAAATCTGCTCCGGCGGTCTTTTCCCCTCTCTGGCGCTTCTTTCTTCGGCTCTTTTGCGGGGTCTTCCATCTTCTGAGGGGTCTTCTTTCTTCTCCTTCTCTGCGGCGTCTTCTGCTCTTTTGCCAGTCTTCTCCGCTGTTCTCTTCCCTCTCTTCTTCTTCTCCTCCTTCTTCTTCTTCTTCCCATGTTGACACGACGTGATCTCCTTCACGAATGCCCTCTCCGCTCTGTGCTGGAAGACCCCTCTGTGCTGGAAGACCCCGCAAAAGAGCCGAAGAAAGAAGCGCCAGAGAGGGGAGAAGACCGCCGGAGCAGATTTAATAAAATATTTTAAAAAGCTGTGTGTTTTTTTGTGTACATATTTCTTTCCAGGTAAATGGGTAGGGGTATGATGTACCCCATACTCATTTACATAGGGTGGGGGGCCGGCATCTGGGGGCCCCCTTGTTAAAGGGTGCTTCCAGATTCCGATAAGTCCCCGCCCGCAGACCCCGACAACCACCGGCCAGGGTTGTCGGGAAGAGGCCCTTGTCCTCATCAACATGGGGACAAGGTGCTTTGGGGTGGGGGGCGCAGAGCCCCCCCTGCCCCAAAGCACCCATACTCCCCATATTGAGGGCACGCGGCCTGGTATGGTCCAGGAGGGGGGGGGCGCTCGCTCATCCCCACCCCCTTTCCTGTCCTCCCGGGCTTCGTGCTCGGATAAGGGTCTGGTATGGATTCTGGGGGTGGACCCCACGCCGGTTCCCCTTAAAATCCATACCAGACCAAAGGGCCTGGTATGCTCCACCCCATGCCAGTTTTTTTTTTCAATTTGGCCATGGAGTTCCCCTTCATAATCCCCAGAGCACAAGTCCCATGTCAAAGTCGGATCAGTGAAGACACTGATCCGACTTTGATCCGACTTCAGTGCTTTTCAATGGGCTTAAGTAGGATCAAAGTCGGACAAAAGTAGTACAGGAACCTTTTTCAAAGTCTGTCCGACTTTGAAAAACACAAATCGGAGCAGTTAAGACGGCTCTCATGGGGAATAATTGTTTTTGTGATGTAATGCGACTTGTGCTCTTCATGTCGGTCCGAGAATCGGACTAGTGTGAACCCAGCCTGAAGAAGAAAGTATGAGCAATGTGTTCACTGGAAAGATAGCACATTAATAATAATCATAAGAAGAGAAGGACATTGTCATGCAATGTTCAGACAAAACAACCCTGAGGTGTGTCTGTTACAAATATTTATAGAATGAGGGAGTGGTTACTATTAGGTTTATGTAGATGGAAGCTACAATAGAACACCACGGTGACATATCTGTCTGCAATGCTTTACTAATGGGAGCCACGCCCCATCCCTCTCTGGCCTTTCTCAGAAACAGCTCCACCCTCCCCACAGATTTTATTTTGGGACATCCTTAAAGCTTTTTTTGAGTTATGCAACACATAATTAAATCTCCTGATATTTTTTATAATGTATGTTTTATTTATATATATATATATATATATATATATATATATATATATATAAACAAAAGTGAGTACACCCCTCACATTTTTGTAAATATTTTATTATATCTTTTCATGTGACAACACTGAAGAAATGACACTTTGCTACAATGTAAAGTAGTGAGGGTACAGCTTGTATAACAGTGTAAATGTGCTGTCCCCTCAAAATAACTCAACACACAGCCATTAATGTCTAATCCGCTGGCAACAAAAGTGAGTACACCCCTAAGTGAAAATGTCCAAATTGGGCCCTAAATGTCAATATTTTGTGTGGTCACCATTATTTTCCAGCACTTGGGCATGGGGCTCACCAGAGCTTCACAGATTGTCACTGGAGTCCTCTTCCACTCCTCCATGACGATATCACGAAGCTGGTGGATGTTAGAGACCTTGCGCTCCTCCACCTTCCGTTTGAGGATGCCCCAAAAATGCTCAATAGGCTTTAGGTCTGGAGACATGCTTGGCCAGTCCATCACCTTTACCCTCAGCTTCTTTAGCAAGGCAGTGGTCGTCTTGGAGGTGTATTTGGGGTCGTTGTCATGTTGGTATACTGCCCTGCGGTCCAGTCTCTGAAGGGAGGGGATCATGCTCTGCTTCAGTATGTCACAGCACATTTTGGCATTCATGGTTCCCTCAATGAACTGTAGCTCCCCAGTGCCGGCAGCACTCATGCAGCCCCAGACCATGACCCTCCTACCACCATATTTGACTGTAGACACACTTGTCTTTTTACTGCTCACCTGGTTGCTGCCACACATGCTTGACACCATCTGAACCAAATACGTTTATGTTCGTCTCGTCAGACCACAGGACATAGTTCCAGTAATCCATGTCCTTAGTCTGCTTGTCTTCAGCAAACTGTTTGCAAGCTTTCTTGTGCATCATCTTTAGAAGAGGCTTCCTTCTGGGATGACAGCCATGCAGACCAATTTGATGCAGTGTGCAGCGTATGGTCTGAGCGCTGACAGACTGACCCCCCACCCCTTCAACCTCTGCAGCAATGCTGGGAGCACTCATATGTCTATTTCCCAAAGACAACCTCTGGATATGACGCTGAGCACATGCATTCAACTTCTTTGGTCAACCATGGAGAGGCAGGTTCTGAGTGGAACCTGTCCTGTTAAACTGCTGTATGGTCTTGGCCACCATGTTGCAGCTCAGTTTCAGGGTCTTGGCAATCTTCTTATAGCCTAGGCCTGTTAATGTAGAGCAAAATTTTTTCTTTTTCAGATCCTCAGAGAGTTCTTTGCCATGAGGTGCCATGTTGAACTTCCAGTGACCAGTATGAGAGAGTGAGAGCGATAACACCAAATTTAACACACCTGCTCCCCATTCACACCTGAGACCTTGTAACGCTAATGAGTCACATGACACTGGTGAGGGAAAATGGCTAATTGGGCGTGCTCCCTCCCGCTAGCCGCGCATGCCCGAGCAGCCGTTTAAAGACAGCGATTCGCGTGACGATGCCATTCTGCAGCAGAATATGTACGTAAGCCGGTCGGGGACCGGTTAAACTTTGGATTTCCCTTAATTTCTGTACTGGAGACAATGGTCACCAGGACAGGTAGAGAAGGTAAATCTCCCTAGTTGGAACATAGACAGAAATAACCTGACAGGTGTTTTAACATTTCCCTACTCTATCCAAAACTAAAAAAATCTGGTTTTACATACATTATTCTTTAATCATTTTTATAGAACTGTGAAAGCTGCTCTCGATTATAGAAAATGCCAATTGCCCAGATTTTAGCTGGACCCCCTGCTTCAATGCTAGGCAAGAAAATGACTACAAAAGATGAGCACAATGTGATGACCCATCTGTCTAACATGCAAAAAAAGTATTGTCCTACTCTTTGTTAGGATGCAAGTCAGTGCTGTATTTTTATTCCTTATTAGGAGCTTTCTCCTCCTTGGCCTTCCAATGTATATTGGATATACAGTATAAGGCAGGTGTATTGATTTACTGCTGTTCAAAATGTACAGGTGAATGAATGTTCCCAAACAAATAATCAGATGAATACCCTGTGTGTGTTAGTCTATAAGGTATATACCAGCGTCTAGATACCTTCCCAATTACCAGCTAGGATCTAATCCAACCATTCTCAGACAGGTTTCCTCCAGAGGTGGCTAGGGGTTCCTTGAGCTATGGCAAACTAAGCACCTATCTGATGGTGCCTGAATAGTTCCAGGTCCAACGTTATGTGCCATGACTGCAAGGGTGATATCCTCCTAGAAAAAAAAGGTACGGTATATGGTCTATGCTCATGCGAATTTACACTCTAACAGGAAAAGGAGGTATGAAGATCTCTCCCAGTTATGGGCATTTTTCCCACTGACCACTACCAATGTAAGGGATATTTTTCCAAAGATCACTGATGGACTAAGCTTAGCAGGGGCTCCCTCAGACTTGAAAATTATTTTAAGAGTTCCTTTAGGGTAAAACTCATTATAAAACTTAAAGCAGTCATGAGAATGTTATCCAGACACTGAATGTGAATGGAAGGAAAAGATACATTTGGGAATTTGCATATGTTGCTGTGTGAAGAATAGATGGGCTCACAGCATATCTCAGGTCAAGCAGGAATTATTAAGGTAGAAGATTTCTAAGTATAGATTTTACGAAATAGACTCTCTCAGCAATGAAGATTAGAGGGATTAAACAGTCAGTCATTTTTGACACTTATTTTATCTCAGCTAAGTATACCACTTTTTAATCTGTCATTTTTACCTTTTTAAACCAAATGTGATATAACATTATGGCTTTCCTTGATTAAAGCAATATTAAATTCAAAAGCAAACATGTAATATAGTGCAGTTTACCAATTCTTAAATGTGATGGCTGCATTCGTTTTCTTTGCTAGGCTTTTTTCCCTTTATTTTCACCTGTTGACCCAGTCAAGAAGTCTGTTGTATTTCAAAAGAGCTTTTTCTTCCAGATGTATCAGTTTGCAAGGATGAAACAAACAATGTAACACTGGCAATGGTCCTTACAATGTTCAGTTTTTATATATTTATGTAAATCCTTTATCTTAAAATGAAAAAAAAAACTGTTTGATGTAACTGATTATAACGCGTGACCTGGAGTTTGGTTTCAATCTGTTAGTGTATTTAAATCTGCTTGTACATCCAACACTATCCTATCCTCCCAGACAGACAGTGCTGCTGTGTGCTGTGCCCCCTGTGCTCATTCATCTAGAGTTGGGGCACTCTAATACAGGAGGTGTGTTACTGGCCAGATCACCAGATGAAAACAGAGGGAAAAAAGCCAACCAAAAAAAAAACCAAAAAACCCAATGCAGCCACCACATTCGTAAGCTGCAATATATTAATTTTTTGGTTTTGGGTTTAATACCACTTTAATATGAAGAATGAAACAATACCTTTATTGTTTCTAATTGTATGTGATAATTGGTCAGCTGGTTCAATGGAATATTTTATGTGTTTATTTAAATTGTATTTAAACAGAAAGAACAAAATTGTAATATACATCAAATTACCAGTCCTTGCATGTGATTGGTGCATTCGTTTTCTTTTGTTAGGTTTTTTTATACTCTTTTATTAACTAATGTTCCAGCTAGTAACACATCTCCTGCCATAGGGTATCAATGCTCACTCCTTGTACTATATCCATGGAGAAGCAGCATTGTCACCCTAGGACAGAACGACAGATGAAACTAACAGCTACACTTACCTCGGCCTAGAAATGAACAAATCAGGAATTTTCAAGCCAGCCATAGAGGCACTAAAAGACAAGGCATGCAGAGCCTTTTATGCCATCAGGAGACAGCTGTACCATAACGGTTTGAATCTCCAACCATTAATGGGCAGGCTGAATGTACCAAGTTGATCGATCAATTAACTTGGGTACAACCAGCCTGCCGGATTAACTTGTGATCATCGCAAGTGACTGCTATAGTCTCTAGCCTCCACGATAATCACTGTCACTGAGCCGTCCCCGCTGGGAGAAGACAGTGATTAGCTCTTTATGTGTTGATGGGGGGATTGTTCAACCCATGGATGCAGGAAAGTAATTTTCACCATTTATGGCCTGCCTAAGTCTCAATGAGCATGATCCCAGAGTGCAGACCAGTAGTCTTTAATCGTGTATATAATGGTCTTGGAAAGGCTTGTACCTGTTCCAGTGAGCTGCTCTCCAAGTAGCCAGATCTTCAGATACAGATACAGTGATATTTATCTTCTGTCTTAGGGCTTTCAGGTGTGTTTGGAGGGGCTTGAGGCCTTCCCAATATGAGAGTGCTTCTAACCAGCTAATCACCAGTTCTGAACACAGTCACATTGGGGGGGGGGGGGGGGGTTCAATGATGTCATACACCTGGGTTAACTCAAACACCGGAGCTTACTTAAGGTGGACTCCTGCAGTGAGGTGGTGGCAAGGGAGTACAAATAGGCAGAAGTACCTGGATGGAGGTGTGCGTTATCAGGAGGTATCATCACTCTACCCTAAATAAGCAGAGGACATGGTATCTTTTATTGTCCAGTCATCGCACTGAGGTAGGAGAAGGTGACAAAGGAAGCATTCGCTTTTTCCTATGTTCACCATCAGATTGAAGAGTACTAATATTATCATCATTTCAAGATGGTGAAGGGTGTTGAACTCTGTATATGAATGAAGGGTACAGATATGAATAAGTTAGGGCATATATCTAGGATCTAAAACTGGAACCCTGAAGTTATCATTTTGCCTGGAGTTCTGCTTTAATGATACATGTTATGCTAATAAATGAAACTATGGCCTTAAATGTGTAGTTATTGCTGAAATAAATATGTCAAATCCTCAGAGAGAATGGTCCAGCCTGTGGTTTGTTTTCTAAATGTATACAAGTCACCTATTGGACTTTATGGTCCCAATTCTTATTGTATAAGCAGCACAGCCACCGTTATTAAATTACAGTACAAAAGACTTAAGGTTGCTGTCAGTTCTGTGTTTCGATGTTTATGTAGTGCGTGGGGGGTACACGTATATGGTAAAAGCTAATGAAATGCTGTGTGAAGGGGGAGAGCAGAAACAAACATAGCAGTTAATGAAAGCATGTTAACACTGTTCATAAGGCAAAGCCAACATGTTCCAAATTGATCTTGTGTTGATGAAGAAGCATTTCTGAATTGTTTTTATCTTCCAGAAATCTGATTATAATGGATGTTGGATTTAGCAGCACCACTGTGTATATCAAGCTGTTAGATGAACGTGAAATTTTATGATTGCATTACTGCATGGTTGGGAATTGCCTTGGCTCTCCAGAAATAAGGCAGTCATAGGAAAAACTGTTCTGCTAAATTGCTGATCACCCAGTGTAATAGTGAGCTGGTAAAAAGGTGTCCAAAGGACCACTGACCAGTTCACTATGGAGCATAGGGGCTGTGAGTCTTTCTAAAAGGAGGCTGGTCACCTGGTGGGATTAAATATGAATATTGCTAAGGACAGTGTCGGCTACTTACACTTTTATTAGTTAAGGCACAGGAAGCCCATTGAACTCAATAAAGCTGCTTTGTGCTTTGTGCAATTCTTTGCCTAGCTAGTTTGGGGAAAGCCTTGTAAACAAAGCCATAGAGCTGCAGGTTTTCTGGCTGCCAGAAAACAAGCTTTTGATCTGAGGTCTGCAGCTACACTTCTAACTTTCAGTGATCTTGTCCTTTAATAAATCTCCCCAGACCCTACCGTGAGTCCAGCCTGCTGTGTTCAATCCTAACCTTCCTCCCAATTCCAACGATCATCACAGTGCAGTCC
>BLSH010521079.1:151175-164978 GCA_018402905.1 Glandirana rugosa
AACTGTCACCCTCTCCGAATTTCCCTACACCAATTGAGTTGGTTTTTTGAAGAACATAGGTGTTTTATACGTATGTAACAACACGGTGTTCATTCTCAGAGTGTCTGCACATATTTGGAGTCATGTTACTAATTTTTTTATTTTGAGAAGGTAATGTATACTGAAACACATGTGACTCTTATCTGTCTCTGGGACTGTGCAGACATTCTCACTCCTGCACAATATACATTATGCTGTAGATTACATACTTCTCGCCAAAGTGTTCAGTGTGTCAACAGTTACTGGCAGTTAAGTAGTCCCTGATTGTTCTAGTGAAGGTCTTCTTTACAGTAGCTTAGATAAAATGTTAGCTCTCTGTCTATTCTCAGTGTACACAAAGTCATATGTAATGGAAGAGTTTTATTTTTTTAATCATTGTACTGAGGTTTATACACGTCTGTGAGACTCTTACTTGTGGCACAACAATGTATGCATATTTTGTGGATACAAGAAGTTTTTTGGTTGAGTTAACCACATCCCTTTAAGCCTCTCCCACTGTCAACGAAATTTGGCCACACTCACTATTCACATGCAATTCCCAAACATGCCCAATTTATTTTACCACCCTAGCAACACCCCAGCCACAATGAAAATCATGCCCACTCATTGCCACAGTGCACTAAGCATACCACAATTTTTTTTTTCATCAAGCAATGGGGCCCAGTTTATGATCTTGCACACAGGCCCACTGATTTCATAAAATGGAATAGCAGCTATTTGAATTGGAATGAATATGGACCTTTGGGCACTGGTCTCTGTACTGTGCCATTTTATAGACCTTTTGTACTGTGTCAGCTGCAGAATATTTCCTAGATCCAGAACCTTGGCACATCCTCAGTGTTTCTGAAGACTCAAACAAGGATAAGGCCATTCAGCCTGAAGTAGATTGGTGTGTGAAAGCTGTATCTGGACCCTGCTGAAATGAAAGAGGCATGGCTTGCCAGAAATGTGACATTTGGGCACTGAGCTTTGCATTGTGGTGCTTTCCAGAACCTTGTTTACTGTGGTAATCAGCTGAGGAGCATTCCCTGCACACAGAGCCATGACACAGCCTCTGGTGTGACCCAGTCTCTGAGCAGTCAAACATTGAGTTAGGCCACTCAGGCTGATGCACTGGGATCTATCTCACAGTTGGTACCATCAGGCCCCTTTATAAATTTCCCACTCTTGTCATTTTACTGTGGTAAGAGTAGAGTAAGGCTTAGGGAATTGAGTGCTGACATCATCCGCTAGATGGAGTTTTGCACACTTCCGTTCCACTTTCCTCTTCCTGTCATCCAGGCTTGAGGACGGACCTTTCCATAGCTGCTACTGCCTCTGAGACACCTTATGAATGATCTGGTCTCTGGTTCCACACCACTGTACCTACAATGACTTGGTCATCTCTGTCTGCCTGTAACCCTCATCAGTGTCAACTGCTTGGGTTTATGGGTATGAAAGGTTGTGCCTCATTTTTAACCTAGTTGTTTTCCTTTATGCAGTACAACATTCTTTTTCAAGGACACATAGAGGACATTCCTGCTGCAACAGGTGACCTTAGATTATGCTCCTCTACTGTGCATAGGGATTCCCAGTATTTTCAGAAGGAACTGTAACATACATTCAGAGACCCCTGTTCCTATAGGGTCATCGTCATCACACTCTTACACAGCTCTGCCCGCAAGATTCTCCTTATCTACTTCAGATTTTTATCTGTTTGTGCATAAGTATGCAGCAATATACTTGCAAGGTTCCGTAGTGCCTTCTGGCATCTTCTACAGCAGAATCCAATGTTGACCCTATTGGATTTCCACCTCAAAGCATGCCTAAAGCCTCATACACACATTGCAATTGTCGTACGACTGCATGTCCAATTGTTTCCAAAATTGGCTGTCAGTGATTTTTTCTAGCGTAATTAGTAAAATTATCGTTCAACAAAGGCGAACGTAGTGATGTGCTACAAAGAGGAAGTTCAGTTTTCGTGCGTCACCCTTTGGGCCCCTCCCACTGCATTTCGCTATTTTAATTGCCGCTTCACGGATGTGAATTTTCTAGTCGGCTCATACAGCTATTGTTGGACGATAAATGAAAATCGGCTGTTGAATAGAGCATACATCATATTATCAGATGACAGGCTGTCGTATGAAAATTTTCGGCCGATAATTGGACCATGTGTACGGGCCTTAAGGCTCCTTTTAAATTCTCTGATTCAGATTCAGGGGCCACACAACCTTCTCCTGAAAAACATCTATTTTTATATTAAGTTTCATATGATAGCTTTACAAGTATTCCTTAAAACCCTGATTGATGCAGTGTCTTCTACCCTGAAATTGGTGGGTCATCCTGCTGCTCCAGGTTGTTGCTCCAAAGACCTTCGTAATGCACTTGGTATGTAAAACCTGTCATTCACCTTAACAAACGCACCACCAAATACGTTGTTGATGTTCTTTAGGGATTCCACTGACTACTTATGTCTCCATTTAAGTTATCTGGTATACCTGTTTGTCCCTTATTGTTGAATTAGTCATTTTTTGTTTTCTGTACAGCTTTCTTTTTTTTGCAGCCAAATATTATATGTCCTACTAGGCTTTGGCTGTCACCTTAGTAATCATCCTTTTTAGTTGACCACCTTAGTAATTGTATTGTGTAAAATGTTTTCTGTTGCTGTTTTCTTATGCCACATTATTGGTTCTTCTCTGCATGCTTTTGGATAGCAGTTTTCCCTTAGCGATGATTACATAACCTAACCTGTAACACCAGATTGATTCTCGGTCTTCTTTCTTTGGTCATGTCTTTATTCATAGTTGCTCTCATCCTATCATTTGTGTTGACCACTTCATATACTCATTGTAGTAAGATTTTCATACATGTTGGATCTCCAAGTTGCTGTTGTCTACCCCTCAGTTGGACTGCTTCAGGATGTCCTAAATGTCTAACAATTACTACATTCCTGTGTCCCTCAATGGACAATAGAGAAAATATGATTTTTGTACTTAAAATCTTTCCACTGAGGGGCATTGGTCCAGGCTCTCTGTGTTATTCGTCTTACGTAGCGTTTGCTCAAAATACTAAGCCATGATCATTTTTTTGTTTGCCAGCCTCCAAATCTCCTTTAGGCAGTAGTATAACACAAATGTCTAAGAATTATTACATTCATGTTTCCCTCAGTGGACTTCAAGAAAAAGATTTTACAAAAATTATATTTTTCTCTTCATATTCTGAATTCTGTTAAAATGTGTAAGAATTTTTTCAAATGATGTGCTGCTGTTAAATAGAAAAAAGGAAGTATGCTGTATAACCCCTTTCTTTCAGTCATTTCTATGAAGGATTTATGTTGCAAAAAGAATTGTACCCACCATATAAGATGCCTGTGCTATCTTCATGGTAGGGAATAACTTTATTTATACCACTTAGAGTAATTAATTACACTGCAGAAGCATATGTGGGGACATGGTAGAATAATGGTATAGCTACCATTTCTAAACAAAGTTAACAACTGATTCTATTATAACATTGTATAGACTACTACAAGCTGATATAGAGAAATTCACCATTTCAGATATATCTTAAAAGTAGTGCAGACTTCTGCAGAGTCATTAAATCCTGTGTGTGGGCTGCACTGAAGGGAATGTAAGTTCCACTAATATTTTCTTAGATTTAACACTTTCGTCTCCTCTCATACCTATGCCATATTTTCTTGTCACTACCTGCATTGGCTTGAAAGGAAAAACATAGTTTAAAAATTAAATGGAGTATAAATATAATCACAAAAAGCCTTAGACAAGAAATTCATGTTTGTACGATGTGGGTGTTTATCAGGGGAAGTCAAACATGGCAGGGTGGGGAAGGTTTTGCACTCAGCCTTTGAAGGTATCATGCTTGACAAGCTGCATTCTTTACAGCATAATAGGAAGATCCAGCGTGTGAATGTGTATACAGACACCTGTGCCTAGTAAAGATGAATGAACCAACCTAATCTCTTTATTGCTGATTTAGTTATTTTTTGAGCTACTGTATATGTTTACCTCAGTAGGATCCAAGACCACGTTAAAAAGCCTGGGCCTAGCAAAACAATTATTTGCCTCCCTTCCCATGAGGTCCCAAGATAGTCCACCATAAAACAAAAAAAAAACAACAAAAAGTAAATAAAGTCCCAAGTATCCATGCAAAAGGAAGAATATTTGTATATTCCTTAAATCACAGAAAAGTTAGTATCCCATCAATAGTATTCTTCGAGCGTGTCCAAAAACGTGAAAAAGAAACCGAAAAAGGAAGGAAATGGTCATTAAAAGCTAACAGCACACAGCCATCTGATTTCCTAGAGTCCTCCTTTCAGGAATTCCAACTGAGTGAGACAAATGGCATATGAAAGAAGAAGCATCTCATAGTGTAATAGGATACAATCCTCAAATTTATTAAAAATAAGTAATGCACTCACATTGCTAACTAACAAAGGTACAGCACTACATCAATACCATCTGATCAGCCGCTTTCCCGTTCCATGAAGCCGCCTCTGGTATCTACGTGCGTGGCAACACTCAAGTGTTGGAAGATCTCTGCTCAGGACAAACAAGTGCAGGACATGAAGACTGTCAGCAGGGTCAGAGTTCCCATTAGGCACTGTAGGCATGTGCCTACCGACGCCCTTCCTAGAGAGGGGCCGTCTGAGGTTTTTTACCCTAGTTTTTTTAACCCTTTCGCTGCCAGGTCTGTACTTCGTACGGATATGACAGTGGGGTGTTCCACACACAATCTGGTGGCTGCGGCGACCGGGATTGTGTGTAAAACTGACAGGCAGACTCCTGCCTGTCAGGTGGAAGCATTTGGGTGACTGTGCTGCCGCCTGATTGCTTCCATACACCCCCGGTACCGGCGTCTCCGTGAATGCGCGCCCTCACCATGTATTCCGGGCTCTGCTTGCCCATTTGAGGGCCGGGGAATGACATGGCAGGTAGAGGGGTGAGAGAACAGTGAACCCGGAAAGCGACACGTATGACATCACTTCCGGGTCACCCTGCCACTTTCCCCAGCTAGCATACCCGAGAAGGGGTGTATTGCAATGCGGTGTGCACTGCAATACATTCAGTGGAGCCCAGAGGAAACATCCAGGGTCTTTTAGATACATATTGGCGTGCACGCCAGAGTGAGAAAAATAATTCTCGGTAAGGAGGGGCCCGATGTTCGAGGCAAACGTAAGTTCGACTTGAACATCGGGTGTTTGCCCGTTCGCCGAACAGCGAATCTTATGGGGCGCTCTCGGCGAGTTAGCCCTCTGCAGAGCGCACAATAATTCACTGGGCAATCACAGAGAAATGCCACGCGCAGATTGGCCAAAGAATGCACATGACCTGCATGCTTTGGCCCATCACAGCGCGCTTTGCTGTGAGAGCCATGATTGGCCAAAGGCAGGGTGCCTTTGGCATTCATGGCTCAGGGGGCTTACACAGCGGCCATATATAGTGTACAATAATGGAGATAGAGAGAGGTTAGGCAGTTTAGTTAGTGGCGTGTAGGCAGTATATAGTGCAGATAGAGTATATAGAATCGGTGCAGGCAGTGTAAGAATATATACAGTATCTCACAAAAGTGAGTACACCCCTCACATTTTTGTAAATATTTTATTATATCTTTTCATGTGACAACACTGAGGAAATGACACTTTGCTACAATGTAAAGTAGTGTACAGCTTGTATAACAGTGTAAATGTGCTGTTCCCTCAAAATAACAAAATAACTCAACACACAAGCCATGAATGTGTTATGGAGTTCACCAGAGCTTCACAGGGTGCCACTGGAGTCCATCTTCCACTCCTCCATGATGACATCACAGAGCTGGTGGATGTTAGAGACCTTGTGCTCCTCCACCTTCCATTTGAGGATGCCCCACAGATGCTCAATAGGGTTTAGGTCTGGAGACATGCTTGGCCAGTCCATCACCTTTACCCTCAGCTTCTTTAGCAAGGCAGTGGTAGTTTTGGAGGTGTGTTTGAGGTTGTTATCGTGTTGGAATACTGTCCTGCAGCCCAGTCTCCGAGGGGGGGGGGGGGGTAGCCTGAAGAATAATCATTCAGGCTGCGCATCTCTGGGACAGGTTGGAGACCGCCAGAGTTAGATTAAGTGTTAGAAATAATGGGAGATATTTATGAATTACAACTCCTAAATATTGTTGGACTACAATGAGTGGGGTATGGGAGGGAAGCCTTGTGTCCGGACGAAGGGGAAACAGCACAGACTTGGTCCAATTGATAACACCAAATTTAATACATGTGCTCCCCATTAACACCTGAGACCTTGTAACACTAACGAGTCACATGGGAGGGAAAATGGTTAAGTGGGCCCAATTTGGAAATTTTCACTTTTGTTTCCAGCGGTTTAGACTTTTGGAAGATACTGTATATGCAGTATAATGTATAATATATATATACACACACACACACACATGCTGCATTCAGTGTAGACTATATATACAGCTCATTCAGTGTAGATAGATTATATAGAGTCAGTGTAGGCAGTGTAAGAATATATATATACAGTATAGTAGAAACATAGAAACCTAAAAAAGTCACGTCAGAAAAAGACTGAGTAGTCCATCAAGTCTGCCCTTTTTTGTTTTGTTTTCCCAGTGTAGACTATATATACAGCTCATTCAGTGTGTAGACTATATACAGTCAGTGCAGGCAGTGTAAGAATATATATATATATATTTATAGTATATATATATATATATATATATATATATATATTCGCTGAATTCAGTGTAGACTATATACAGTGCGTGCTCGGATAAGGGTCTGGCATAGATTTTTATTTTAATGGGAACTCCACGCCAACATTTAAAAAAAAAATTGGCATAGGATCCCCCCCAAAATCCATACCAGGCCCTTCATGTCTGGTATGGATTTTAAGGGGAACCCTGTGTCAAAATTAAAAAAAAAGAATTGTGTCCCCCCAAAGTCTGTACCAGGCCATTCAAGTCTGGTACAGGTTTTAAGGGGAACCCATGCCAAAACTAAAAAAAATGGCATGGGGGTCCCCCCCCCAAAGTCCGTACCAGGCCCTTTAGGTCTGCTATGGGAAACCCACACCAAATTAAAAAAAAAAATGGTGTGGTGGTCCCTCCAAAATCCATACCAGACCCTTATCCGAGCACTCAGCCTGGCAGGGCAGGAGGGGGGAGGTGAGTGTGCACCCCCCCGAACCATACCAGGCCCCAGATCCCACCCTCCCCATGTGAATGAGTATGGAGTACATTGTAACCCTACTAATTCAGCAAAAAAGGTGTTAAAAAAGAAAAAAACATAGGAGACAATTAGGGACAAGTCCTTTATTAAAAAAGAAAAAAATGCGTCCCGCATTGTAATCCATCATCATTCATTGCACCGATGACCCGAAGAAAAAAAAACAAAAAATGAAACAGCTGCTCCCTAATGGGAGAGCTCCGGCCAACTGATGTCTTTTGCCATTTGACAGCTCTTATAAAGGCTAGGTTGGGGCCACCCGCTGACGTAAGTGGGTGACCTCGCCCCCTTCTGACGTCATGTAAAGGGGTGGCCCCGCCCTAGCCCCCTTTCTTTTTTAATAAAGGACTTGTCCCTAATTGTCTCCTGTGTTTTTTTTTCTTTTTTGACACTTTTTTGGTGAATTAGTAGGGGTACAATGTACCACATACTCATTCACATAGAGGTGGGCCAAGATCTGGGGCCCCCCTTATTAAAGGGGGCTTTCAGATTCCGATAAGCCCCCGGCCCACAGGCCCCCACAACCACCGGCAAGGGCTGTGGGGATGAGGCGCTTCTCCCATCAACAGGGCAGTCAGAACATGGGTCTCCCCCTAGAGGCTAAAGTGCAGATATTCATAAGGAGTAGTATTGGTAATCTAATAAATAACTAAGTGGGGTGTTAGTGTAAATATCTTCCTGTATACCCAAAATCTTTTATCCCTCCTGTATGTAGTCCATGTAATGACTATTTCCATATGCCTTCTGGTAAGGTAATTTGTACACACATGAGGTGTTCACGTAGTGTGTGAAGGTTTCTTTTTCACATTTTTGGACACGTCTGAAGAATACTATTGATGGACTCTATGGGGTTGATTTACTAAAGGCAAATAGATTGTGCAGTTGCACTCAGCAAGTGTAGTTGCTCCAGAGCTTAGTAAATGAGGTAAAGGTTCACTTTGCAAATAATACCCAATCATGTGCAAGTAAAATTTTTTAAAAATAGCATTTTTGCCTGCACATGATCGGATGATGGAAGTCATCAGAGCTTCTGATCATTTACTAAGCTCTGTAGCAACTACTCTTGCAGTGTGCAACCTGACTTTGCAAAGTGCACCGTCTATTTACCTTTAGTAAATTAAGCCCTAACTTTTTTGTGATTTAACCACTTGCCGACCACCAACCGCAGGTTGACGGCAACAAGGTGGCTCGATATTGCAAATCGCCGTCATATGACGGCGGCTGCGATATCATGCACTGTGAGCGTACGCATGCCGCCGGAGCGGGTGCAGCGGACTCAATCTCCGCCGGCTACCCGCGATGCCCCCCCCCCGCAGTGAAAGAACGGAGGTCTGTGTAAGTAAACACGGATCTCCGTTCTGTGAGGGGGGAAGGGCTGTGATCACACCCTTCCTCTACATGGAAGCTGTGATCGCTCCCCTTCCCCTGCTAGGGCAGCCCACACACAGTTAGAACACGCCCAGGGAACACAGTTAACCCTTAGAGTGCCCCCTGCAGGTTAACCTCTTCACTGCCAATGGCATTTACACAGTAATCAGTGCATTTTTATAGCACTGATCGCTATATAAATGCCAATGGTCCCAAAAAAGTGTCAAAATGGTCGGACATGTCTGCCGCAATATCGCAGTACCGCTAAAAATTGCAGATCGCCGCCATTAGTAGTAAAAAAAAAATAAAAAAATAAAAACCCCAGAAATGAATTCTCATCATCCATAAACGCGGCCACTTTTGCGCAAAACCAATCAATAAACGCCGATTGTGATTTTTTTTATCACAAATATGAGGAAGAATATAAATCGGCCAAAACCGATGAAAAAAAATGTTTTTTTTATATTTTTTTTTTTGGATTTGTATTTTAGAAAAAAGTAAGAAATTTGTGTTTTTTTGCAAAATTGTCGCTCTTCTTTTGTTTAAAGCAGCGATCAGAAATGATGCAGCGGTGATCAAATACCACCAAAAGAAAGCTCTATTTGTGGGAAAAAAAGGACACAAATTTTGTTTGGGTACAACGTCGCACGACCGCGCAATTGTCAGTTAAAGCGACGCAGTGCCGAATCGCAAAAAGTGCTCTGGTCCTAAAGTGTGAAATCCTTCCGGGGCTGAAGTTGTTAAGGAATATGCAAATATTCTTTCGTTTGCATGGACAGTTGGAACTGTATTTGCTTTTTTCTTTGCATGGTTTTTACACATATGAATTGTTTTGATGCTCATGTATAGCGCTGCACTTTTTATACACATAGTTTTCCCATTTGGTATCACAGATCTTAGTGCCAGCCACTCTTTGCAGGTATTTCTAAGCGCAGAGTTCCCCTACTGAATATTACATTTGGATTCTTGTCCTCAGCCCTCTTTGCGAACATTGGTGCTTCCCTGCAACTCCTAAGGTAGATTTCTAATATCTAATTTCCTGCTTCATTCCAGAGCAAGTAAGCCACCTGCACGCTCCATCTGCATCCAGAATGGCTGGCAGCTAAGTCTTGTGGTGCCACGCAGCTGCAATCACATGATGCCTCCTAGTTGCTGCATGGTGCTACAATGTGTTAATAAAAGACTTTGGGGCAAGCACTTAGTATGTCAGCTCTTTTTAGCCTCTTCCCTTTCATTGCCAGCTTGTGTTTCTTTTTTAACTGGGTGATTTTTTTTTGCCTCTTCTTATATTTTTTCCTTTTGTACTCTTACTGGGATTCTTATTCTATAGTTACTTTACTCATACTAGGCATTGATTCATTCATATAGTATCTTATTGTGTACAAACCAGTGAATGATGAATTTTTGGGACACTATAAGATTCGTTTTTATTTGTGTATCATTTGGAATCTTTACATATGGCATATGCTGGTGGGATTATGGTGTTATAATTATTTCTATGTTCCCGCTTGCATAGTGACAGAGGGACTTGCTGATAGCTGTGTGAAGTGTTCAGTCCGTGCAATGAACAGTAATCTACAGTACATAGTGGGCAACATTTTGAAGCAGATTTTGCCATTTCTAGGCTACAGATATGTCTTTCTTGTCTTTAGCTTCTTTAGAAACAACCAATCAATCTTTCACCCAGCATGAATATGCATAGCAATGATCATATAATGTACAGTTTACTGCAGTGATTTACCTTCAAATCATTAGTTGCTGCTGTTGTCATTCCAGTTGATTTCCTTAAATGGACTCTGTCGCAAGGCAAAGCACCTCATTGGTGAGTGAGGGGGAGAGACCACTCAACACACACCGGTCCCAGATAAAGTCTTGGACTGTCCTCCGAGGGTGCAGGCTCAGTATGCGCTTAGCATATGATGCAAGAAAAAATCCAGATGGCCGCACTCCTTTCAATGCTTTATTGTACAAAATCAATCCATACGGTACAAAAATGGGGGGGAAAGCTGACATGTTTCACGCCCCCCTAAGGGCACTTACTCATAGCCACAACAGCATAAGCTAGACTGCAGATATATATACAAAATCTTTCAATGTTGTATCAAAAGATAGCCAATTTAACACAAATAGCAATTGACATAATAGGCACAATTATCAGCAGGGATCAACAGGTGATGTCTCATGTTCAGTGAGGTGAACTCCAACAGAGGGCCATACCACGCTATTCATAGTATTATTTATTAACACAATCATCGATTCAATCGATAAATGAGAGATTCCAAAGGTGAAAAGATGACTGCCTCCTGTGGCAATTGACCAAGCCGAACTGACTACAAAACAAAAGAAGAAAATCAACAAACAAAAACCAAAAATTGTACATTATATGTATAAAAACAATTTCTATACCATTTTACCCTCTAATAAAAGGTTAGATATGCAAAATTGCTAGACATCAAGGCCTCATTGGTGAGCCCTAGCTCTGACTCATCATGGGCCATTAAGGCCTCTGCAGATAGACCACTGCTTCTGCTCAGAAAGCAAAGGCGCTCCTTGGCAGGGGACAGGCTTTTCAGCTCTAGCTGCAGCTAATTTATAAAGAAAACCAATGGTACTTTACACATCTTTTGTGTTGATGCACTTGGAATTCATTTAGTGGATTAAGGCCCCTTTCACACAGTGCGTACTCCGTCCAGTGGATCTGCCTGCTTAGCGGGGGATCTCTCCGCTGATCCCTGGTGAGCAGGAGGATGACAAGTTTGTGTTCGCTCTGCTGTGCAGAGCGGACACAGCCCGCTGTTCTCTATGGACTGTCATCCGATCCCCATCCGTCTGTTTTTGGGGGCCCGAATAGGACGCCGGCGTGTGTCAGCAGATATGCGTCGCTCCATAGAGAGCTATGGATGGTCCGATCAGGTCCGCCTGAAAAACGGACAGGCGGACCAGATCAGAGCGTTCGTGTGAAAGGGGCCTTAAACTGAAAGTTCAGTTGGGCTTTACCATATGTTTAGGGTACACTTTTTTCACATTTATGCATTTGGATGTATTCTTAACACCCATCAACATGTTATATTTAGAGTTGAGCGAACCCGGACTGTAAAGTTTGGGTCAATACCGAACTTTCGGGTGTCAATGTCCCGAAGCCGGACCCGAACGTTTGAGGAAAAAGCCCAGGTTCGGGTTCTGGTATTTTATCACGCATGTTGAATAGCTGCAGGGCAGCCAATCAACAAGCGTTTCACTGGTTTTTCATAGAAGCCATCACAGTCATGCCTACTAATGGCATGGCTGTGATTGGCCAGTGCATCATGTGACCCAGCCTCTATATGAGGCTGGAGTTACAGTGCTGCATGTCACATGCTCTCAGGTTAGTGTAGGGAGAGGATGCTGCCGGCGCAGTGAGGGACAGATTGTGAGGGACAGATTGCAGATCTAATAACTAGGTAGAGATTACTACTACTGCTGTGAGGGACAGATTGCAGTGATAATAACTAGGTAGAGATTACTAGTACTGCTTTGAGGGACAGATTGCAGATCTAATAACATCTCATCCTGCATTACAGAACGATCTCTCATCCTGCATTACAGAAATATCTGATTACAGAACGATCTCTCATCCTGCATTACAGAATGATCTGATTACAGAACAATCTGATACTGGACTAGGTAGAGATTACTACTGCTTTGAGGGACAGATTGCAGATCTAATAACATCTCCCACTTTTCTTCCTTTTGCAGCCCTCTAGCACTTTCCAGTACTTTTTTACAGCCATTTTTGTGCCGAAAAGTTTGGGTCCCCAATGACTTCAATGGGGTTCGGGGTCTGGGGTCAAGTTCAGGTAACGTTCGGTACCGAACTCGAACGTTTCCGCGAAGTTCGGCCGAACCCGCCGAACCCGAACATCCAGGTGTTCGCTCAACTCTAGTTATATTTGTACACTTGTTGCATACATTTTTCATGTTCTGTTTAAAAAAAGTCTTCTGTTTGCTTCGCATACCGTGTAAAAAGTTGGTAAAAGTCTGTGCATTTTACTTGGATGCCATTCATTTTCATGTGCCTTAAATGTGAACATCTATGCAGGAAAACAAATGCATGCCGCATTTTCTCTAACATGCTATAGTACTGCACTAAGATAGCAGGGGCCCTATTTACTTACTGGTTATGGTATGTAGTTTAACTGAGTTAGCTGAGCACTTTGCATCAATGTGAGCTATTTAAATGTGAACCCAAATTATTATTATCCATGGGAGCGAGCTTATGTCAAGTACCCCTTCACTTGTACATATGTATAGGCAGTGCACCTTATTACTCTGGTTACACATTCCGCTGCTTGAGAACCTATAATTGCAAACAAAGGGGATGATTTATGAGAACTGGAGACCGCAAAATCTGATGTAGCTGTGCATGGTAGCCAATCAGCTTCTAACTCCCGCTTGTTCAATTAAGCTTTAACAAAAAACCTGGAAGCTGCACCAGATTTTGCACTCTCTAGTTTTAGTAAATCAACCCCAAAGCCTAAAGCCTGGTACACACTAATAGTTTTTTTCATTCAACCGAAAAAAAAACAAAACAGTCTAACATTAGTACAGCAATCTCCCCCGCTGAGCTGTTGTGTTCTGATAGGGAGACGGCACCCCCGCTAGAACACTCCGATCAGCGCTCTCAGCCATTTTGCTGGCTTCTGTTGGACCGGCTGATATACACACAAGATGAATGTCGGACGGTTTTTATCCCCCAACCTGTGCAATAGGCATACCTTAATCTCTTCTAACTAGAGTTGAGCGAACTTCTAGAAGTCCGGGTTCTGCTGGTTCTGCAGAACTTCGGGACAAAGTCCGGGTCCGGACAGAACCCGAACTTTGTCCCGAACCCCGAACCCCATTGAAATCAATGGAGACCCGGACTTTTAGGTACAAAAAGTGTTGTAAAATAGTCCTGGAAGGTCCTAGAGGTCTGCAAAAGGAAGGAAATGTGGGTAAGGGTGGGACAAGTGACCTACAAAGAAATGGGGACAGGGAAATAACTTTAAATATTTAAAAAAAAATAAAAACCTAAAAAATGCAAAAATGGAGATCATCTTCAAAATGGGTCTGAAAAGTATTAATTAACATTAGAGGCCATAGAACTGTTCTAAAATCATCTTCAAACTGTGTCAAAAAAGTATAAATAAGCCCAGAGTACC